>JAOUZG010001441.1:1157897-1205421 GCA_026289955.1 Argiope argentata | reverse complement strand
ATAGATAGATAGATAGATAGATAGATAGATAGATAGATAGATAGATAGATAGATTAATATCTATTTTCTAACATCTATATATATAGATTAACATCTATATATATTGTTATATATCTTCTTAACATCTATATTTATAGTTTAACGTCTACAGAAAAGACATCTATGTAGTTTTATATCTATTTTTTAACATCTATAATATCGAAATCTAAATAGTTTATATTTATTTGTTATCATCTATAGTTTAACATCTGTAATATAGACATCTGCATAGTTTATATTTGTTTTTTAACATCTGTAGTATAGACATTTGCATAGCTTATATCTATTTTTAATATCTATAATATAGAAATCTACATAGTTTATATCTCTTTCTAGCATACATAGTTTAACATCTATAAAATAGACATCTACATAGTTTATATTCATTTTTAACATATATCTATAAATGTTTAACATCTACAGCATGGACACCTATTGAAGCCAAAATATATAAGAGGTTGACTATCTGTCGGTCTGTACTTTCAGAAGTGTCTAAACGTGATAATTCCAACGCAGTGAATTAAATATATTAAAACTGGTAGGAGATTTTGTGATTCAAGTGTAGATTTCTAACAATTTTTTGTTTCAATCGATTGAGGGGAAAAAACGCCTCTAAAATATTAACAGCAAGCCAGGACTAAATCGTTAAGAATGGCACAATAGAACCATTAAAAGTCCTGAATTCAAGCTGTAGGTTATTATTTCGTAATTATTGTGCATCATTGCCATTCCAAGAACTTTCAGGCATAACACTTTTATCTGAGAATATACGAGGATGCTTTAGGAATGCCATTTCCACTGATTTGAAATGGCAGGAATCCTGGGATAATCAATTCAATAACAAATTTCACGCTATAAAACCTATTTTTTCATACTGGCCTGGTTAACCAGTGCTAGAGCTAGACGTCAAATTGAATAGACTCCGTATTGGTCACACTCGTCTAAAACATAAACATCTTTTAACAGGTGATAGTGTTCGTTTTTGTTCCAAAAGCCAAGTAATTTTAACAGTTCTTCATATTTTAAAAGGATTCCCCGATTTTAATCTTCATTGTTTACATCTTTTTAACTCCTCATCGCTGGACATGCTATAGTTATAAGGGGAAAGTCCTCACCGGAACATTTTTAATGGGATTCTACCATTTTCTTTAAATCTACATATTTGTCTGACGCATCATTTAGTTGACCCAGAAATTTTTAATAGACTTTTATGTACCTTCCTTTTTTTTAAGGAACACGTATTGAATTTTAATACTTTTGTTTCTTATTGACCATATGCATGGCACAGTATGGGCTTTACTGGCTCTTGTGCAAAGGAAACCAACAATCGAATGCTATCCCTCCCACTGGTTGGAAAAATATTAGAACCAGAAGGAAAAATATGTCGCTCGAACAACTTACAAATTCTACGTAACTTGCAAAATTAATTTCTCAATGCAATTTTAATTAGAATGAATACATTATTAGAATGAATGACTGAACTAGCAAACAAACATAAATCGAATTACGAAGGAACTTCACTCCTCTTAAATAGACTCGTTTGATTTCGAAGTAAAAAGATATATGCATCCCGTTCCTCTCCCGTTTAAGTGCCGCGGTGGCCTGGTGGTGAAGTCTCGGCTTCGAAACCGAAAAGTTTCGGGTTTAAGATCAGGTTTCATGGAAGAACCACCGTGTAAGCGGTACTGGTTCACATTAAAAACATCAGGGCGATTTGTCCTCCTGCTGGTGTGATGTGGAGAAGAGGGTGACAGCTGTAATGTCGTCATCGTCTGCTGACCACGCTTCAAAAATACGAGGTTCGTCCTAAAAAAGCCCTAAGTTCGTCTTAATATAACTAAACTAAACTCTCACGTTTAAGTGACAAAGAACAAGTTCACATTGAATAGATTAAAGAAAATGAAGAAAGCCACTGCACTAAACAATATAACAGAGCATGAATGCACTTTAGTTGTAAATAGAGATTACTAAACATAAGAAACATTAAATAATTTAATTAAAAATGTTTATTAAATAATTAAGGCTTGTAAAAATGTATTTCAGAGTTTTTTGAAGATTTCTATACTTTCTTTACGCAAAATATATATAAGAATGTAAAAAAACCCGAACATTTTTAAATATAATCATAAAATTTTTCATTAGTTCAGAGCCATTACTTGAATGTATTTCTAAACATACATTGCAAATAAAGATACGAATTTTCAAAATTGATTCAAAACTAGACGCATATAAGATGGTACTGGTTTATTCCAATCCATTCATCCTTGTTGTTATTCTCATTTTTTTCTAATGAGGCCAAAGTGATGAAATCTTTTTGAAGACCTTCGTGTGAAAACGGTGACGAAAATAGCTCGGCGGAAGTCCACTTTATAGATTCCACCTTGTGTCCAAGGCCCGTTAATCGTCCGCTAACGGTTCATTTGGGGAGAATCCGGGACAATGTAAAGGTCGGACAGCGTCTCGTGATCATTCCTCTAATAGCCAGCGATTCCTTTGCAAAGTCAGCCAATAAAGATAAACAAACAAAGATAAGAGCGCTGTCAATACAGATGACAATAAGGTGATAACGGTTAAATCAGGCCTTTAAATGATCGTCTAGAACAATGGATTAGCCGGTCGCCTACGCTGGCGGCAATTGTTTTGAAAATTACGGCTATGGAAACACTGCCAAAATGGCGGCCTTTCATGAAAGAGAAAAGAGTTAAGTTTTGTCTATGGATTTGAAATGCCTTTTTTTCTATCATTGTAAAAGAGTTGGAAGAATGGTTGCTCTGGAATTCAAAATGGGTGTTTCGGCGTTAAATTTGTTCTAAAAAGTTAATAGGATAATTTTCAGAGTTGTAGAAATGAATGTTTCATATTTCATGAGTGAAAAGTTGCTTAATAATAATACAGATATGACTTTCGAATAATTATTCATGTTTTGGATTTTGACTGATTCCTAAATACTTGAGATTTTTAAAAGGTTTAAACACATTGTTATCCATACAGATTACTTAGAAATTGCTTCACATTAAAAAAATATTAAAGGAAATATTATGGCTTTGAATTTTGCTGATCTATTTTTTTTTTCTTTTCGCAATTATAATTTACACATCGATCTCGATTTACATTAAAGTTGAATGTGTGTATGCGACTGTGCGAGTTTGTTCATTGTAGGCAAAACTGTTTTACCTAAAATTTCCCAGGTATATACTTTTATGGTCGGAATGTGCACCTCGAAATAATTTTGTTTGAAATTTTAATTAATAAAAAACTAAGCAAATTTTTGAATTTTTTTTCCTTTTAATAACTTTTGGAAGTACTATTTGCACATCTTAAAATTTTAACTTTTTTTAATTATGTGAAAGTTTTAACAAATAATTTAAATTTCTATTTTTAACCAATATTATCTTAAGCATATTTTCGTGCTATTTACTTCATACACAAAAAAAATAAAATCTAGTCTTCATTGGCATTTTCGCATGGATGGAAAAATGTAACTTTTTATCAGTGTGTTTCTATCATTCTGGCTAAAGCTGAAATCAAAGTTAATTCATTGCTAACAAAAATTATAAAAAGGTAATTTTCTGGACGTGTCTGTAATTCGTATTTAGTAAAATAATCTTGTCATATTAACAATTTAAATAAAAAGTTAGATTCTCTGTATTGTGACGATAACTGAAAGCACGTGATAATACTTGAAAATTTTAGAATTACGGTCTTACATAAGCACGTGACTTTAGATCCCAGAATTGACCATCTCAAGGAAAAAATCCTTATGAGCAACCGGAGTTTCCTAGAGGCTAATTAGTTCTTAATTAGCTAAAATTGTTGATTGCCACAAAATAATAATAACTTCATAATTTATATTTGGTCTCAGAAAAGATTAACTTCTATTTGGTTTAAGAGCAGGGGTTTCAAGAATATTTCACTAAAAATAATTTATTAGTATTTGGATTTCATAACTTTTTTCAGAATCACATTTATTGACTGAAACAAAATAATGAATTTTTATTGAAGCCGTTTATATAATTTTAGAAGAAAAGCAAAAAACTTAATTTTGTGATGAGTTAGAGAAATTTTTATTGAATAAATCTATGAAATACTGCATAAAAATGAAAAAAAATCCTGTGATGCACATAAGGCCTCAATGCTGAAAGATTCAATTTATTGTTCTCATATTTGATTTCAGTTAAAAAAGTTACGTTAAAATTGAAGTTTAATAAATTTAAATTCAATTTAAAGTTCAAATTTTTACCATTTAAATTCACAGTTTAAGTTAAAGTTTTACAAGATCTGAAAAATAAGGAGCAAATGATTATAACACAAGGAACAAAATGACGTAAGGCTTAAGGCATTTTTTAATATGAAAATTTGAAGTTTAAAATTATTTCGCTGTAAAATCTGTTAAGGGATCAAGCTACGTATAATACTTAATTGAAAGTTTCTTCAAAACTTAATCCCGGCAAATTAGATAGTCACTAAAGGTGACTATTAATAAATGAAAGAATATTTTCCCATTGACAATCGTCTAATCACTGAGGGTCGTTTGATGATTAGTTTCTTTTAACTAATTAATAAAACTAATTAATATTTCTGCAAATTTATACACAAATTAATTATTTTTACAAGCACACAATTTATAAGCTATTTTTATAAGCTTATAAAAAAGCTTAATTGTTGCAAATGTATCAGCTTTTTATCTAATTTTGGCTAATGTTGCTTAAATTTCAAGAGAATGATACTAAGAAACTAGTAAAATTATTTCATTTCATTCGTCTTCTGCCATACTCTTAAAATGAACTAAAGACATAACAGAAATAAAATTTATTTTGAGAAACTGATTTCGTTTAAATTGACTTTACACTTATAAAGTTAAATGCGTATCTAAACAAATATGTTGCATGGTTATATATAAAGAATACATTTATCCTATTTTATCTTCATGGTTTTTCGGCGCCTGCACACAAATGATAAAATAAAATCTTTACAGATATAGTATACAGGTTAATTTATTTCATGTATAAAACTCAGCTTAACTTTTTAGTCATATACACAAACGTAAGTGCGAATTAATAGTCAGTATCTTAATACTTCTGCACATTTCTATAGGGCATATTGTTACACGCTAATATTTTAGATTCATTTAAAAAAGAAAGCAATGCGTATAAATGTTCATGTAGATAACTCGTTTTCAACCTTTTCATTTGTTTTGCTAATAGTTTTGGGAATTTGCTAATAAACATCTGAAATATTCCATCTTATATTTTAATTAAAATATACAATCTTTAACAACATACAATTTTGTTATGTTTTTCACTTACAAGCTTAGGAATAATCTTTTTAAAAATATTTTTCTCATATTAGCATCCGAATACTTCTGATACCGAACAGAAAACAAACATGATGCAAGTTTGTTCGCATTAATTAGATATCATTAAAATATGTCTAATTTTATGCTGGAAAACAATTGCGAAGAATAGACTACCTGATTCTTAATAATTATTATACATATAATACAAAACTTATCTCAATCTGAAACCTTTTTCGCGAATGCAACATTTGAATACTAAATAGATATCTAATAACCACAGCAAATTTTCCTTTTTCATCTTGATTACACGACTGTACTCAAATAATAGTTATAACGTTATTGTTATACAGCATTAGTACTTCATCGCGCTGAGGGAATTGGAACAGCTAACCTAAAAATAGAGGCGTCAGAACGAGACACGCGCAGTCAACTCATCACGCAGACGATAATTAGAATCGAGCGCGAATTTTAATGACCGTTAGATCCCCAAATGTGATAGAACAGGTGTTTTCTAAATCTGATCACTGCATCGCTAGCATGTATTGATGAGACATAATGTGATAACAGAATAACAGAGTGTAGACCAATCATTTCGTTGGCGAGACGTGTCGTTCGTATGCCCAGTGGATAGGTGGTCTAGCTAATGATCACACTGTTCCTGGCTTATTTTTAAAATACGGAAATCAGAATGTGTCATTCTCTGATCAATCTTATTGACATAATTGGGACATGAGCCAAAAGCCTCAAAAGGAAAATGAATTAAATAGATTTTAAAAAAGGTTAGGATTAAAATAGGGTTCAGAGAGGTTTTTTTGAGAAAAAGTCCGTTTAATTAATTTGCAAAAACCATTAGAATTAAAATATTGACTTAAAATTATAGATCAGTATGATATCCACTGAGTGTATTAAAATAATCACTAAGTATTTAAACTCAGCTGTTTGGAACTTTAATAATAAGATTTAATTGCTTAACGATACGCAGCATTAAAATATTGTTTTTTAAAATTTTAATTTGCCCTTATTTTATTTGTAAAGTTAACTTTAGAAATTAATAAAATTAATTAGAAAATGCAAGGCATGAATCATCTCAAATTGCATAAAATGGTTTTTATTTTATTGTAAAGTTATTTATATGTTAGCGATAATGTATGGAGCACCGACGTTTAAATATTAAAACAAATATTCTTTGAATGCCCTTGCATTTTAAGTCAAATTATGAAGCATGTAGTTGTAATGTTGTTGTTACTACTTATGGCACTTACCATGGACAAGCCCTGCTGATAAATCAGCAGATTTTAACCCCTTAACTGACTTATTTTCCTTGCTATCTTATAAAATGACGCCTTCTATTTTGGGAATATTTTCTTATTTTGATTCAAATGGAAATCCATGGAATACTTTGCTTATCTACGTATTCGAAGTCCTTTTACTATTGAATTATAATTGTTATGAATGGCTTATTTTTTGTTTACAACTATCGAAATTCGGTAAATCATGCACGTACGGCGTAGGGGTAAACCGGTTAAGGGGTTAAGAAGATCTCTTGTTTCAAGTAGCGCCAACTAGAGCCAAGAATACGACTTTAGATACACAACACATTCGCTTGCACAACCCCTTCTTACAAGGGGAGGGCACAGTCACACATCTCACAGAAAGTAAACAGAAGAGCAACCTGCCCGAACCGGGATTCGAATCAAGGACTCAGAGAACATGAGGAAAAGGCGCTACCTCTGTGCCAGAAAGCCGTCGTTATGAAGTATGCGGAATATATTTGAATGTGTTACTTGTCCCGCCTAATAGTCAAATACTTCAGAATTCAAGCTATGCTGGATACTATTTAAGCCTAGCATTGAAGGAAAGTCATGATACAAGTATTTTTTTTTTCATTAAAAAGAAAATCAAAATCACACACAAAAATTTCATGCGTCTCTTATTAAAATAAACTATAACCTTGAACATACTTGTCCCAGGAAAGAAAACATTTTTTTTTAAAAAAATTGTACTTAATTTTTATTTCTAATAAATATTAAATATTGATGAAGATATTGAAAATTGCATATAATGGCGAATTAAAAAAAATTCCGACAGTAAACGAAACACCTAATTTGAATTTAAAGCTGTAACACGTTTTTTTGTTCGAAAAAAAAGGTCCAAAATGCCTACTTGGGTTTATTCATAATGCCACGAAGAAAAAAACATCGATTTACAAAACTCTAAAAATAAAATTACTCGTATACATGACTATTAAAACTTTGTTTACAATTTTATGCAGCTAGAATGAGGGATGGAGGAGAGAGAAAATCCTTTGCATCATTTACATATCGCAGAGAAAATCATTTTACATATCACCATGTAAAATGCGAGATATTTTCAGGAAATTACTCCCGATGATATATTTGGTTAAACTTAATCTGTCCAATTATTTTTAAATTTTTTTAAAAAAATAATTTTTGATTAAATACGCTGTGCGTTTTCACGTGAACTAGATTTTCAATTGCTAATTATGTAACGTTTATAGTTTAATAGAGAATTAGAGTTTTACAAAATTAAATTATTACTATGAGTATTAAAATAATAGTGTAAAGTAGAAAGGAAATTGATTATTGCTACGTATTCTAATATAACTCATGAACGATCATCTACTTTCACTTCTAGTTAAGGTTAAATTTAAAGTCGAATTAAAGCATTAAATTTGATTTATTATTTTATTTGAGCTTTTTGCCGCTCAAATAAACACGTGAGCAACTTTGTTAAAATCTTCCCGCAATGAAATTTTCATGAGACTAACAAGGCAAGTCAAGGTAACGCATACTTTCTCATATTCTATGATCATTAATTCCCCCTTATCTGCACCGTCTTTGGGCGAATTAGAAAGGTGCGCTATTGTTGTTCAAAATAGTGGCAATTATCGTACGTTGTGAGAGGAGGTATATTCCGTTACTGGGCGATGCATTAAACATTAAATCGTAATTTCCCGAATGGATATTATTGCTCAGGAATGGAGGATGTTAAAGATTACCTTCAATGTATCAACATGCGCGTTGCAGGTTCTCTTTTTTCGGTTTTTCTCTCTTGCGAAATACGATGGAACGGATTTTTGGTAACGAGTTGTAAAATTAGTTTCTAGTTTTGCTTTTATTTTCTTCCCTTGTTATTTGATTCATTTGTTGAAGCGAGACATTGATTTATTATGTTGTTCCTCGATTAATTCCACTCATAATTTTTCCTTGTCATCAACATTTATTGCAAAAGAAGATAAATGAGATCGAAATATTGCTAGCTATAAAAGTTCTATCATTTTTTTTCTTGACATCAAAAGTAGTCATAATTTCACTCAGATAAAGAGCTGAACTTTTCATCTGGTTTGATAAAATATCCACTTTAATTAATAATCAAGATAGTGAAAAGTTAAGTGGCTTATTCTTGGTGATCGCCATTTGATTGATCCGCCAATTATAGGTTTTAGTGAAAAAATGCTATAACATTCAGTTCCTTTTAAATAGGTTAAAGAATCCTTTAGAATTGCAACTCGGTTTTCCTGTTATTCCAAAAAAAATTTAATTTGTTCAAAAATCAATATAATTAAGTTTACCGAAATATTCTTTCTTAAGTTGATTCCTTTCCTAAAACTCCTTTTCCCTGATGATGAAATCTAGATGACTTTTGATACAAAAAAAAAATCCCTCAAGAATCAAGTCGAGACCGAAAAAGCCTTAGTCAAACTCGCTCAAAAATCATATACTAGCTTTTTTGCTTTTTTTATTGTTATGATATATATATTTAATTCCTATGGACTCGTCAGATGGTTTATTAAGTGTGTGATACTTGCGTATTTTGCGCTAAGAAATTCGTTGGGATACCTCGATAAAGCACCTTCAAAAAATGTAGTTATTTTTGGTAAGTTTTTAGCCAAATACGATTCTAAAAGTTCTTTATCTATCTAAAGTTGTATGTACAATGTCACTTTTTCTTATTTCCATAGCTGAAATTGTCACTTCATGATCAGCATTTTGAGCCCATTTATTCAATAAAATGAATTTAAAATGGAATACAAATTTTGAAAGGGATTCAGAAAAAAAAATTAAACTAAGTGGTAATAATTGAACAGAAATGTTTGCAAAAGTGCGTTTCAGTGAGAAGAAATGGTATTAACGTATTGGCGACGGATATAAATTTGGCGATAAAGACTAACTTGTTACACCATTGCCGGATTCATATAATTGGCGGTTTGGCAACTCATTGGCGTTAAAGCTGGACGGTATAATACGTTAGTACCGAAGAAGTTACTTAAATGCCGCAATAATTACTTTGAAAATTACTTTAATGTAATATTGTATTTAGACCAGTAAAAGAATACATTTTGTTTCATGCCATCATTTCGGATACTTTGTCTACCATGAGGATATTTCTTATAAAAATCCTAAAAAAACGAATTAGTGAGCTGCCATGTTTAATTTTTTCAGCTCACTTAATAAACTAAATACAGAATTTATAATTTCTCTTATGTAATTGAGTACTATTATTTTGTAGTTATAAAATATATGTTTTAAGATACATCTTATAACTTTTCAGTGGGAATTAAAAATATCTACGTAAAAGTGCGTGTATATATATACATATGTATAAAAAATGTTTTTACAAAATTTTCCGATAAGAAATCGTTTATTTGATTTTTTTCATGAAAGTTCATAATGGTGTGGGAATTAAATTGGTTCATTTTTATAAAAAAAATAAGCAGATAGTCTACTGTCTTTAATTTAAAGCTGATAAGCTTAATATATTTGTAATACTGAATTCATAGATTTGTCCTCTTCTGAACTTAACTGAGAACCAAAGAAGGCAAGAGAACGCACGACGAACTAGGATTAGACCTTTGAAAATAACATTTAATCCCCACATCCCTGACAACGAATGATTTCACTTTCCCAACCAAATATAACTTCATTTTAACCCGCTACAGCTGTACTTTGTACAATATGAGATCCAATTCCCATAGAAAGCTCCGCCATTGTTCTTCTCGAGACAAAGTGACAAAATCCGAAGCATTTCTTCACAGCGGCTCCAACACGCCTGCTGAAGAACGAAAGAATAACGATAATAGAATAAGAAAGAATATTATCAGCACAGCGTTCACCTGTAATGTTGCGTTTGAACCGAAGAACTCCCAAGACGGACAATCGGCTTGACTCTCGATTTTCGAAACGGGGGGTTGAGATCACCCGAGCGTCACTTTGCCAGAGTTGTGGAGGAGGCGGAGAGATGTTCCAAGTCGTGGGAAACCCCGTTCTGAACGAAAAGTTTTCCCGTGCCCTTGTTTTGACGAGAGACTGATGATTTTTTTTCCAGCAGGAGTAGAATTGTTTTTTCTGTCCCGTAATTATAACGTATTATTAGGAAAGTTACGATCCAGAAGACTACAATGACACAAGCCGGAATCATTTTACGCTGCGGTGGTCACTCATTACGTGCTTGGGTAAAGCCATGAAAGGAAAATTGTATTAAACACGAGTTATTTTTTTTCTCTCTCTGTGTGTTTCTGTTTCTCAAGGATATATGTTTTGATACAGATACTGTTAAAAGTGAAGGCAGAATAAGAGTGAAAAAGTTCTCTGCAATTAGTGTTCTGTAATATGTTGTTGTTTTCTTTTATTAAAGCATAAAGATTAACATTGCGATAAAAAAAGAGAAAGAATACTTCGTCCGGAATATTCTTTTAAAGAAGGATATCGTTTTCGTTTCGTTAAAGTGTGTCGAACTCGTGGATAACAGATGGGTCGTATATAATGCTTTTATAGAATATTCTCTGAAACAGCAAAAACAGTTTTATTTAAAACTAGCTGCCCCGACAGACTTCGTACTGTCTCAAGTTATTGGGCTTTTGTAGCCTAATAACGTACGTACGTGTTTCACAGCACTTAGAAAATAAAAAGAATCGTTTAATACATAAATCCTTTCAAGAATAAAATAAACACATTAAGAGCTCTTAATGCCGCATTAATGTATATTAATAAAAATGGATCGCAAATATGAGTTGCTAAGCACAAAACTGGATACCGGTTCGACCGATTCGGCGAATTTTTTTAAAATATTTTCGTTAAGACACGAGGATGGTTCTTATGGATAGAGAAAATGAAAAAACTTCGAGGAAAATAGTTAAAATGACACTTTTCTTACTTTCCCGCCAAAAATCTTCATTTCCTTCCCCCACACCAACTGAAGAAAATAAAAAGTTGCGGCTAATGAAATAATATTGCAGTTATATGGCTGAATCAATTATTTAACATATGATTTAATTATCATATGATTAAATTATTTCCCCATTACTATTATGAATCAAGGTAGTTGGTATTTATATATACAGTTTTAGACTTAATACAGATTCCCAGGTACAGTTGGAAATGTTTGAAGGGAATTCGAACGCAATTTTTATTCAGAATATCGATGACATTTGGATAAATGCGAGTACATTGTTAAAAGAAAATAGTCCGTAAAATACTCAAGTAATTCCTTTTTCTTTTTTTACTAAATATGTATTGCAAATTTATTGAAATAATTTAATTGAATGTAAAAGGCTGTTGCTTCTCTAATTTTTGACTGAATTTAGATAGTTTTATTGAGTGCCAGTGCAAGTACTCTAATGTTTCACACATAAATGTCGTTTCTATTATCTTTAAACTATAATGCCGCGCTCAAAGGAAATAATAGTGACACACACATCCTTCGTTTCTTTTTTTCCCTTCCTTTTTTTCCGCAAGTCCTTTTTTTTCTATCTATATATATTTTTTCTTTATAACTTTTCTTCCTACAAACCCTTTTTTCCTTTTATTTATTTTTTCTTCGCTGCCTAGACTTTATTTTGAGCAGGAATAGATAAAATATCCATACAGACTAAACACCAAAAAAAAATTAATAAAAAAGAATCGTTTAATATATAAATCCTTTTAAGAATAACATTAAAACATTAAGGGCTCTTAATGTCGCATTTATAAAAAAAAAGAATTTTTATCTTTAAGAACAACAAAAAAACTTTATATCAGAACACAATCGATAGCAATATTAAAAAATGAAACACCATCGAATAAAAACGAAGAAAATAATATTCACGTCCGTTGAGAAGAATGTTTTTAATCAGTATAATCAGCTGCATAAAAGCAAGTATTTTCTTTCTTTTTTAAACTTCCCGTTATCTATGAATTAAAACCAACTGACTTCGCGTATTTCTTTCTAAACAAATCATAATTTATTACTTCCTGCTATCTCACTCAGTTGGTGTGGGGGAAGGAGATGAAGATTTTTGGCGGGAAAGTAAGAAAAGTCTCGTTTTAACTATTTTCCACGCAGTTTTTTCATTTTTTCTTCCCATAAGAACCATCCTCGTGTCTTAACGAAAATATTAAAATAAAAATTAGCCGAATCGGTCGAGCCGTTCTCCAGTTTTGCGCTTAGCAACGCATTTCGAGCTGCATTTTTATTATAATAGATTAGCAGCCTCGCGCGACCAGTTTAATTACCGAGATTATTACATACAAACTCTCGGGGGAGCCTGTAACCACTAGAAAGAGGACGTTGGTTAGGGGGATGCCTCCATTGGTTTCCTTCGGGTGGTAGAGAGGAAATAAAATACTGTCCGCGGACCAAGAGGTAGAAGTCCAACCCCTTTGGGGCCCTGGCAGCTTCTTTTTTTCAATTAACTGTGTAATTTTTTTAGGGTTTTTGTATTTACTTCATTTACACGACATCATTGTTACATGCAAAAAAATCTGCAAAATCTTTCACGTTCAATTTTGCATAATGGTTCATTTAGCAAAATGTTTTTAAATTCCATAATATGTATGCCATGTTAAAGCCTCTCTGTTCTTTAATTTTGAAGAAAATTCTCTTTATTTGTCATCTAATTTGAAATTTCAATTTTATTGAGAAATGAGAGCTGAATAGCCAATTTAATAATTTGCTGAATCGAATCATGGTAATACGTTTTATAAGAATGAGAGATGAAATAATTAAATAAGAGTTGCAGTTTTTTTAAGTATGTGTTATCAAAAACTTTTTCTTAATTTTTAAGAAATTTCAAAACAAATTTATTAATTTAATAAAAAAATTAAAGCTTTGAAGTGAGAACTATTTTTCCATACCTGATAATATTACAGAAATATGGAGTAGATCCTAGAAATGCAGAAACAATAATAATGGTAGAATTATCCTTACTTAGTACTGGAGCTAAATCTTTCCGGCAATTTACAAAAAAAAACTTAGAAGGAAAATTATCATTACAATAATATTGATTGATGGTAACAGCTACAAAAAATTTGCAATATTACGGAAAATTGTTTGAATAATAATACAAAGAAAAGTTACCCAATACCTTTTAAAATATTTTTAAAACTTTAATTAGTATTAGGAGGGAACAAATCAATAATTAAATCGGTACATTAAGAAAGGCAATTTTTACAATTTTCAAATGTTTCAAAAGGATTTTTCTTCTCTAACATTATCAGAAACTATCAAAGATAAACAGGGTAGCCTAAATTTTAATAATTTTAAGCTTTGAGACAAATTTTTAAAAAAACTATTATTACAATAAAATTTTAAAAATAAGTGTAGTTAACAAACCAAGGCAACGCCCAATTTTTAAGAATCCCCGACGGAAGAAAACCAGCCAGAAAAATATCTGCAATATCAAGGAAAATTGTTTGAATAATAATACAAATAAAAGTTGCATGATAATCTTTAAAATATTTTTAATATTAGGAAGAAACAAATCAATAATTAAATTGGTACTCGAGAAAAGAAAATTTTTACAATTTTCAAATGTTGCGAAATGATTTTTCTTCTCTAACATTGTCAGAAATTATCAAGGACAAATAAAGCAGTATCACCTAAATTTCAATAATTTTAAGCCCTGACAAATATTTTTTAAAAATTAGAGCTGGAAAATATATTTTTATGCTAAATTTCATAATTCCGATTTCATTACCCTTCTCAGCAATGCATCAATATACACATGCGTATACTCATTCATCTTGATTATTAGAGTAGACTGTACTTAAAAGTGTGCTTTTTTAAAAAAATTTAATTACATGTCATCGATCATTATAATCAAGTTCATATTTAACTCTAAAAAAGTTACGTTTAAGAAAGTTTATATACAAAATTCTCAGTAATAAAATCTTTGCAAGCGAAGTTATTTTTAAAATTTTTAGATTTTTCTAGAAAATTATGCAAATACAAATATTGCTAGTCAGAGTTCAGTAAGGATTCGATTTTTAATAGTCTGTATTTTGCAATATTTCTTTTGCAAGATATTTGATTATAAATATATTAAATTAATCTATAACAGAGCCTATAACAGAGTTCCTGGAAACGAACAGTCATTCTATTAATTTTAAAGCTTAAAAGTATTTATAGATCAATTTTACGCGCAATTTGCTCTAATACGTTTTATTCTTGTAATGAAAATCGAATCAATTAAATCAATTCAACAAATCGAATCAATTAACCAATTAAAACAATTTCGACACATAATTTTGTTATTGCTTACATTAAGATGAGGAAAAATTGCTTTTTTAGACAACAATTAATTTTATCTTTCACAAAACAACAATTCAATAGGGAAAGTAATAAGATCTAAAATTACTTTGGAGTAAACAACTATTTAAAAAATATCTCCATAATAAAAAGAATAAAGATTTGCTTTACCAATGTGTTAGAAATAAGCTTTTGCTGTGGTCTTATAAATCAGAAGTGATTGCCACTAAATATTTTTAAATATTAGAAAATAACTGTTTCGACTTTTTTTTTTCAGATCCACTTTTTGGTATTAAAAATTTAAATAATGTTTATCAAAGGAGTTTAAAATAAACTTGATAATATTATTATATATTTTTTGAAATTAAATTAAGCATTATATAGTTTTTTTTAAAAAAATGTGTTCGATATTTTTATTCTTTGACTTCCAATTTCAATAACAGAATTGTAAATCATACCGTAGAATATATAATAAATATTTATAAGGGTTTCTTACTCATTTGTATTGCACACACAAATATGCATAAATGTAAATATGACTGGATTAAAAATATAGACGGGATAAGAAGGTAACATTTATAACATTTCAGGTTATTCTTATCCCCCTTTTCCTACATTAAGCCAGATAATGCAGAATTAATTAAATTTATAAATAGTTTTTAATTAAATTAAAATTCAAATTGTTTTCAAAAATATGATTTTAATAAATTATTCTATTAAGCTAGAATGTTAAGCTATTAATAATTTAGAACATTGAACTCCAATATGGTTTTTAAGACAAAGACAAAAAAATATTTTAATCGAAAATCGTCTGCAAGCTTTATTTTATCTTTCTGTAAGTTGAAAAAGCAATAATATGAAAAGAAATACTCAATTGTGAAAACGATTTTTTTTGTATAGTTGTAAGATTGCAAAGTGCAACAAAAAAATCGTCTGATAGTGAGAAATGTTTTATTTCGTAAAATAATTTTTTTTTTTTTATCAAAAGCTTAAAAACGAAAGTAATACGCCTTCATTGTCAGTGATCTTCGAGACAAGATTATCTTGAAGATGAGTAAGAAAGAAAATAATCCTCAATCAGTTATCCAGATTAAGGTCATTCTTTTCTCACAGAAGTAGAGGAAATAAATTATTTCACCGAATCGTTCACCCTGCCTGCAACAGATTCGGTTTCACTTGTAGACAAAACAAAAAAAGTGAGTGCAACCTTAATTGTTTTAAAGACGAAATAAATGTTTTGTGGAATTAGTAATGAGATAAACATCTCAATCTCTTTCAAAAACGCGCTCCTCTTGGTTTTAGACTCGATGCAAACATGAGAGATTTACGATAAAATGGGATGTTTGTTGGTTGACTGGTTGGTTGGTATATGCATTTTTCAAAAAATATTTAATTCAACAAAGTTTTGTTATTTATAAGAGATTCTTTGAAAATGCCTCAAAACAAGTGTAAAATTATCTTTTAATTTGCCATTAAAATTTTTATAGCAGTTTTTTTTCTCTAAATTCTTTTTGTTTAAAAAAATTATCAGTCACTTATTTGCCAATTTTGTCTTAAAGACAACTTAAAATGTATTTATCGAAAGTAATAATTTTGATTAGTTTCTTAAAAAACATCCATAGGAGGAAATTTGGTAAATTTTTCTAAAATTGATCTTCAGGGATTCCGTTTAATTAATAAATATCTTAATAAAAAAAAAACAATCTATCTGTACCTTACCAATGTTACCATTTCAGTAGTTTTTGGCCATTTTTAAAACGATAGCAACTAGTTGCGGCTATTTTTCATACCGACAATGTGAATCTTAAAAATATTATTTGCATTAATGTTATTTTTAAAATTTCATGAAAGTTCTTCATTCTTATTCATAGGATTCATTTTTATTAGCATACAGTTATTTTAGATATTTATTACATGGGATATCATTAGAATTATGTTTTCGTTAAAATTGTCCAATTATCTTAACCTATTCAGAAAATATAAAATACAATTTTATATATATTAATTGAAAACAGATAATTCTAGATTGCCATGTTGAAAACATTGGATATTTACAGTAAATATCGAGAATAGTGTTGGTAGTAATATGTTTCACCAATATTTCGAAAACTAATACCAGCCATTTAATTGTTTTTGGGTGTTTATTTTGCAGTGTGTCATGTTTACATAGAAGGAAATTAAGAATATTATTGTTTGCTGCTATATGATCAATGATCCTACCTGCCAAATCAAATTTTTCATATGTTTTACTCTGTGGCGATTCATGCATTAAGCTGCAGAGTTGTACCTTTGAAATTATTTTTTAATTTTGATTTTCCTGCCCAGACTTTATTTTGAGCAGGCATAGATTAAATATCCAAACAGACTAATAATAAAAGCGACTATTTTCTTTCTTTTTAAAACATCCCGTTATCTATGAATGAAAGCCAACTGACTTCGCGTATTTCTTTCTAAACAAATCATAATTTATTACTTCCGGCTATCTTACTCAGTTGGTGTGGGGGAAGGGAATGAAGATTTTTGGCGGGAAAGTAAGAAAAGTGTCGTTTTAACTACTTTCCTCGCAGTTTTTTCATTTTTTCTCTCCATAAGAACCATCCTCGTGCCTTAACGAAAATATTAAAATAAAAATTAGCCGAATCGGGCGAGCCGTTCTCTAGTTTTGCGCTTAGCAACGCATTTCAAGTTGTATTTTTATTAATATAGATAAATGATCATTAATTATTACATGCAAAGAACGATGAAAGTTGTAGATTGTTTTTTGCAAATCTGATTCAATATTCAATTTCAGAAGAACATCATCGAGTTGGCTGGGTGAAGATGGAAATGCATGTAGGGAGAAAGAGGCACTCATAATTTTATTTGCAGAATTATTATATTGACATTAACGTTATTGCTAAAACGGTTTCCAAATATAACGATAGGCTATTTATATCACAAATTGGTGATTAATGTTACAAATGCAATACAATTTAAAGATGGATTTGAAATTCATAAATTTAGTTTATTTTTGATCATATAGCTAAATTTTAGTAAACGATTTTAGGCGCTGATAACATTTTGAGCTGAATGATTGCCGCTGTGTGTATATATAATGCGTGAAAATTATATGCACGATTTTGATACATGAAAAAAATGACAATTTTAATGTGATAGAAAAGGTATCTATTTGGCAGCTTTATTTTATGCCAGTGAACATTTACAGTCATGAACATGAAAGTACACGAATGAATTTACAGATTTTTAATATGTAACTAGGGATATATTTCCATATGAAACTTTTTTAATAATTTTTTTTATCTAGAATATTTCTATTGTTTAATTTAAAATGTAAGAATAATTTTCAAACTTTTCGTGGTTAGTATATTTCCAATAGCCAAATATAAATATTTTTAAAAATTTATAGTAAATTACAAATTAGATTACCATTTACTTAAAAGAAGATACATAATAGCTACAAATAGCCTAGTTAATGGAACGTAACTATCGTTAGCATTTTTTATATACGCAATTTTGAATTTCTCTTGCTGTTGGCATGGCAAATCCGTCACTAGTGACTGACACTGAATTTTTCCTTTCGAACTGTATCAATCACCGGTGACGGACAATACTTTTTTATCGTATCTCGACAATCACCGATAGCTGACTTTGAACTTTTCTTCAGGCCACACTAGTCACCAGTGACTTATAACATAATCTTTGTTCAGTTAGTCACTGTTGACTGACGATATATATTTAAAAAATTGCAAACGCTTAATACATTTTAATTTTTAGGTTACAAAATCAGGGCCAGACTTAACCTAATTGGGGCCCCTTTCTACTTCTCTACTTTAGTAATGAAGAACGTTCATTAAAGAAGGAAGTTTAAAATAAACTTTCTATTCGATTTGAGGGCCCCTCTGATGTGGGGGCCCTGGGCAACTGCCCCGTGTGCCCCTGCCTTAATCAGGCTCTACACAAAATAATACGCTTAAATACGTGTATGTTATCACAACTCTATTTAGACCTCTAGCTGTTAGCATTTCAAAGAAATTATATATCAATAATTTAAAGGAAAGGACGCTAAAACAAGTTTGGCGTTTAAAGTGTTAATACAATATGATTCTTTTTTATTTTTAAAGAAAAGTTTGGATACGTACCTAAGAAGTCAGGTTCGTATTTTAATTCTCCATCTTTAGCATTATTTAATACAATCAGTTTTTACATATCATATATTGGTATTATTGTATTGATAATCAAATAGCTACCAAATATTAAATATGATGTTTGAAAATCAAGTGGTGCATTAACTGATCTAAAAAATAAGCTTTGAATTAATTATTAAATATTTGTGTACATTTGGTTCCTTTAAAAACATTTGGATTTAATTTTAAGACTAATTTGATGATTCACCAACTAATGAGTTTTCGGAGTAGAATTGGCTATTAGATATGCTGTTACCGATATGGAGGTTAAAAAATTGGAAAACTAGGAAAATTCTTAAGATTTTACCTTGATTCGTAATATTTCCTAATGATGATGATGACGTTTTACTACGGAAGGAGGGAGACAATAGTTTCTGATGTTATGGACCACTGAGCATCCGTTACTCATTACTGAATAATAACAAACTTTCATAAATCCAGTTATTCTGATTTATAAAACTTAAACAAGACAGCATATAAACTAAAGCAAATAAAGAAATGACTGATTTTTTTTAAACTCTAAAGGGTTGGAATATCAGATGATCGAGTGAATAGTTGGCATTTCCTGTTTTCTGAACTCCTGTTCCTGTTTCCTTGAATTCCGGTTTCGGAATTACTCATGTTCCACTAATTAGTCAAAGAAACTCCATTTTGCCAAACCGATCGATTCTTCAATATTTTCATATCTTGAACACAAAATTGGGTAAGAAATGTTCAGCGAACCGTTTGCCACAGCATCCGTAAAAGTAAAAGAAGCTCGAAGAACAAAGGATTTTTCCACTAACTAATGAAGGAAACCCAAAAACAAAGGAAAACAATGTTTTGCCGTCGATACAAAACTGTTTAAATGGTCCATTAGCAATGTGAAGGTCAATTTTTGGATTAAATAGTTCTTAAAACAACAAGATGGAGTTTTCCAATTATTTCTATCGAGACGGATAGATAAGTGATGTTTTTTACTGACCCGAAATTAATACTACAATTATGCTAATAATTGGGTTAGTAGCATTTGAATAAATTATAAGAAGATATTAGAGATTTTATATCAGTTATTGCTATTCACCCCGATATAAAATTTTGAATCGAAGTGTTGAAACTAAAAGAAAAAATGGAAATTGCGTAATATTTAGTGATTAAAAGGGACCTTTGCTTTCAGCATTGCAGAAACAAGGACTCGATATAAAAGAGCAAACGGAATTAAATGGAATTCTCATAATTAAGTCTAACTATATCATTATTGCATTAGTTTTTGATCATCATTATATTATATTGCAGTATAGTTGCCAATGTAATAATGATTAGGCGTAACAGGTTTACATAGTTTGGACTACCAGAATTTCATCAATGTTATCACACTTTTTTTATTGCAAACATTTACCATATTCCGCATATGAAATCTGGTTCTTTTATTATGCCACAAAGTGCCTTTTTATTACTAAAGAAGTCAAAATTTCGTGTATTTTTCTTCGTGTGAATTCAGACAACTGAGATTAAATGCTATGCAGTTTTTTTACCGTTGATATTTTTTAGGAAGTCAAAGGGATATTCTCTATTTTGAAAATTTTGTTAGTCCCTGATTCCCAGTTGCAGTCATGAGTATTAAAATATCTTCTATCAATAGAATTCCGTTAAGTAGGTAATTCATAATAAATCATATTTGTTGGTTTAAATTATCTAAACTGAAATCTCTACTGATAATAAAGAGGAATATGTGTGTTGATTCCCTTCAAATCAAGCGTTTGATTCCCAATTAATAAATCTGGCATATATTATTAGAAAGATAGATGAAAGAAATACGCCCCTCAAAAATTAATTTTGTGGTTGTTTTTTCAGTAATAGTTTTAGAAGCTGTTACTGCAAAAAATGAATCATATATCATTTTAAGTTTTAAAAAATATCTTTTTAATGAAATCAATTTATTAAATTTGTAAATTTTTTCTGAATTCTGTCAATTATTTAAAAAAAGTTATTTTTGTATCTAATTTCCAAAAGTATATTATATCGTTGCCCAGAAATTCGGTTTGTTTTCGTTGCTTTATCAAGTATTGAAATTATTGCAAATATTGCGGGATTTTTTGCTATTGTTTAACGCTAAAGAAAAAGAAATCTGTTTAGTTTAATACCAAAAGTTAAGTTATAATACCATAAAATTTCGAAGACAGAAAAGCAGAACACTTGCATTTTTAATAGCAATAGAAGGAGCAGAACTAGTTATAGGACTTATCTCCTTTAGAAAGGTTGGTGTATACCAGGAACAGAAAATAAATCTGACGGTTTTAATAACTGATAATTTGGCTGAATGAATATGAAATTACATCTAAATTTACTTGAAATTAAATATAAAAAATATTTCTAGAGAACTAGTATAGATTAATTTCAAAAGTTAACTGATATAAATTACTTTCCAAATTTTATAAGGTCACTGTAGCTTTTGTTATACAATAACAAACTATAATACAGATATCAATGTAATTTATAGAATCATTTTTATAAGGATGCACTGAATTATTACTGAAATGAGCAAATGTGTGTATTCCAATATCATTAATAAAAGAAAATGAAAAGTATCCGTCTTTACCTACTATCAAAGCAAGAAGAAGTGGAATTTATTTGGATACAATTTGTGAACAAATTTTATTAAATTAGTTTAAAGGTTACATCTGATGACTTTTTTGAATGTTTTTAAAATTTGCTCCCATTTATCTTCAAACAGTTGTCCGACAAACAGCTGTAAAAACTAATAATCCTCAAAAGCTGGAATAGGAACAAGACAAAGCAAATTCCTGTTATGGATATTGAATACATCAAATGTTGGCTCAGAAAGACAAAAAAAGGGAGGATAATACTCAGTTGTGTATAATTTGTGAGGTAAATAAGGAATGAACAAATGGCGCAGTAAAATAATTGACAAAATAGCGTGGCAGTGTGAATTTGAGAATTTAAAAAAAATACATTTTGTTTCATTGTGCATAAAGAAATCAGTTATTTATTTTGAAAAAACTAGTTCCTTGAATAGTACCAATTACAGCATTGAGTGAAACAATGAAAACCCTTTGTATTGCGTCAACGCAATATTAAATGTGTTTTTTTATATAATTACCTAAATTTGTAAAACAAAATTGGAAAACAAACACGAAAAAAACAAAAATAAACAATTAAACTGGCATCATTAAAAAATACAAGTTTAAGAATCTATTTTGTGCAATTGTATCATTATGAAGAAAAGAACCAAAATAGAGATTCAATTTTTATTAAATAATAAAAACGATAGTTAAAATTTGCAAACCCTTTTTCCAATATGCACCTTTTTTTCTTTTAAGTTACTTTTGGACTAAACTTGGTAGCTCTGGTCAAACTATTTGTCCTGTAGGCTACCATCACATGCATGTTATCTTTTCTTATTAGGTGTTGTTTCTTGTGGCACTTGCCATGGATAAACTCGCTAAGGTAGTCAGCGATTTAAGCCTAATCAGCGTCTCTTGTTTTTTAGTAGCACCAATTAGGGCCAAGAGCACGACTTTCGCTACTCACTCATCACACTCGCTTGTACAGTGCATTTTTACAGGGGGCACATTCACACACTTTACAGATAGAACATAGAAAAACAACCATGCCTAAACCAGGACTCGAGCGTCTAGATCACGAGGAAGACGAGTGACCCTTATGCCAGGAGGACGACTTTTTTTTATCAGTACAGACTATTATAATTAAAGTATGAAGATAAATATATTTTATTTAACAAATCATTATGAAACTTCTAAACCAAATACTTTTAAATTATTATGTTGGGAAATATAATTATTTGAAGTAAAAAAAGGCATCAGTCAATTTTTTGTAATATTTATTACATTATAAACGAAATTGGGGCAAGTAATGAGAATGAAAAGATGGCAATGTTAAACAGTTTACAAAAAAATTATTAAAATAAATTTTTTTAGAAAAAAAATTTAAAACGTATTTTTTAATTAAAATAAATTTTTTATTTTTAATTAAAATTTATTATTTTATGTTACTTTAAAATTTTATTTTAAAATTTTTTTATAATTTTTTTTTAAATATTTAAAACAAAATTGGAAAACAAACACGAAAAAACAAAAATAAACTTTTAAACTGGCATCATTAAAAAATACAAGTTTAAGAATCTATTTTGTACTATTGTATCATTATGAAGAAAAGAACCAAAATAAAGATATTTATTTAAAAAAATTATTATTATAAATATTATTATAAAAATTACTATAAATTATATTCTTATTAAAATATTTATTACGTTATAAACGTAATTGGGCAATTAATGAGACTGATTAGAAGACAATGTTAAACAGTTTACAAAAGAATAATGAAAATTAATCTTTTTTTAAAAAAAATGTTAAATGTCTTTTAAATTAAAAAGTTAGAAACATTTTTTTTAAAAATATGGCATTATTTAAATTTGTTGCTGCTGTCTGACAAAAAACACCATTTGTTTTTAATTTTTAAAACCTAATTATGCTTCTTGATTTTATATATCAAGGTTATCATTTCACCAGTATATGGTATTATCTCTTAGCTTTTTTATAAAGCCCTAGTTTCTTACAGATAAAAATCTCAATACCTCAGGAAACGCAAGGTTGAATAACAAATTCAGAATTGCTTAATTGGGTTTAAGGGACTTGAGTAAAAAAAATCCTTAATATCATTTTCTAATGGCCAGCGATAAGTGAGTCATCCACCCGAAGAAGACTTGCTGCCTAACAAGATGCGGAAAAAGTAAAAAGTGGAATAAATATCGTCTGCTTTCAAACGATAAGAGGCCTTCTCCGAGAGGCGACCGAGACATTGACCCAAATTCGACGACACCAACCCACATATTCTGACGACCCCACTCGGGAACGTGCATGGATTGGCGAAAATCCGATTTCCTTGAAGAACACGATGAAGAATTTCGAGCGAATGTCATTCCGTGTTTTTTTAAATTTTTAGCTCAATTAATTAGATTTCCTTCATGTTCATAAATTCACACATGTTTATGTGATAATTATAATGAAAGTTGGCAGTTGTCAATTTTTCATTTTACTTTAAGTGAATACATAATGGCAGGGTACTCTGTTTTTTAACAAAACTTCCCCCCTCCTTTTTAATATTTAATATTTGAATAGAGTTTTTACTTATTTTTCACCCGACCACGCATTGTCTACAAAAATTAATTGTTGATGTAAAATATGACCTCATTAGATAAAAAGAAATTCATCTTTTTGCCAATTTTTAAATAATTATTCAGTTTATTCTTAAATTTGGAAATTTTGTTTGTCTTCTTTTACACACCAGAACAGGTTTCTTAGAACGTTTTTTTTAACATTCAATGAAGATTTATGAAGAGGTAAGCTAGATATATAATTAAACCTTATTAAATAATCAGAAGTATGATAATAAATATTTAGATGCATAGTATTTTCATGAATATTATAGTAAGAAAAAGTTATTGTGTGATTTTTTCATGACAGTTAGATTTATACAATACACATAAATGTCATTACAACATTTTAACTTATTTGTACAATTATACAAATTAAATAAATAATGTATTTCATACAAGTTTAGTTTAATACATGGATAATCTATTCGAGTAATAAATTTATACCTTTCGTTGAGCTCTATTTCTTACCTAAATTCTTTGATACAAATACAAAAAAGAAAATACAAACAGCTAGTTCTATAAAAGAATGTTTTGTAACATATGAATGTAGCTACAAATAATTAAATATACGAAAATTTCTTGTTTTCTAAACTTGTATTTTGTATTTTTAGGTGATGAATAATTCAATATGATAAAAAACAATTTTATATAATTTATAATTTAGTTAATTATTTGTGATCACTTGCTTTATAGAATATATACAATCTCATTATTTATTGAGTCTCAGAATCATTATAAAATGTAGAATAGAAAGTTTTTTCATTATAAAAGGGTTTATTCTGACCTAATTAATTCTTTAAGAAAAGTAAAAATAGTTGATCTTAAGAAAGGCTAGAATTCGTCATAAATTCTAATCAACAGCTTATTGATGTATTTTAACATATTTAAATTATTGTTTTACATTTATATAAACGCATAAAAAAATTATATTTAGCAAAACTATAGTTTTGCTAAATGCATCAAATGCAGTTATCAAGATATTAATAAACTTAAAAATTTGTACGAGTTAAACTGCATATTTGTGAAAAATTGATAGTTATTAAATCGATGTTTTTTTATTCATTTTAAATACCAGCGAAAACCCATAGTTGAATTATCATTTTTTATTCGTTGCTACAAATTTTGCGATGGATCTTTTTAAGTTAGTTATTGTAGCCAGTTTTATATCTATATTATGTACTTGCAACAATTCTTTAAATTATTATTTAAAAAATTATCGTTTGCTTTGATATTTGTGTTTCAATGCAGGTTAAATATGGGTCATTTTTTTATTCTTTTTAATCTCCTAGTATGTACCGAAGTGTGCAGACTATATTAATCGTCAAAACATTCGACCTCGAGATTGTCATGAATTTCTACGGGTATCTGCATTTGCAACTTTTTTCATTCTTTCTAAGGATTATATGCGGTGACTGTATTTCGGAATTCAATGGGTAATGAACAGTCCAGTGTATTTCCTTTTTTTCCCTTGCTTTATTAAAGAATTACTATTTGAATTAAAACTATACGATAATCTATATTTTTTTTGAACGATAAAAAATGAATATTGAAGAGAAAAAATTCAAGAAGTACTCTTATTACCGAGAAATAAAGAAATTTTAGAATTAACTGCTATATATATAATATTAGTTTCTACTAATAATAAAGATAAATGTATAAGTATGTGCATATGTAAGTATTTTCTAAACTACAGTTAAGAAAATTGGTACATATGTAATTTGGACGGTAATATAATTTCATTTTTAGTTAGAAATAACAAACAAATTATGGTAATAAATAATAAACAAAAGTACTGGTCAGACATGATTTTTCTCTGTTCCAGATCTAAATTACGATTTATGGATGAATGAAGTCCGCCCCGTCAAAAGAGTTTGTGACGTGTGTGAGCTAGAAGTCAGACTTCTGCCCTCGGGTGCTCAGGGACCCATACCCTCAGAATCTATTGCATCTCTCCTTCCGTTGTAAAGCGGAACACGAGAACACTAACTCGAGGTCCGTAATTTTGTGCGACCAGTGACCCATAAGACCCCAATTCGAAGGTATATGAGAAAGTACTGGAAAACCCCACCTGCTGTTTCAAAATATTTATATGCACAAGTACTGATTCTTCATAAGAATTTTAAGTTTCTTTGATGTAACCTTGACTTTCAGCAATCCAAAAGAACTCGAAACGTAAAATCTATGCTAGTTTTCTTTAAATGTTTATTAGAAATCTTCAATATCACTTTTATGAAGTTTCCTCAGAAAATAATAATTTCGTTATAATTTTCAGAAATTCATTAATTATACTTTAATTCATCTAAACTCTTTTTTTTGCTAAACAATACATTTCTTAATGTTATTTTATTTGGAAAAATAATTGTCATAGTTTTGAGATGAAACAATAAAACGAAAATTTTACTTTTCAAAGTTCATCACCCTCTTAATATATCCATTGACCATATTAAAATAAGCTTAGAACTAGCGATATTATTTTTATCATCTGGATTAAAATGGCTTTTCTTTCGAAATATTTGAATAACAATATTTTTGTGGGTGTAAGAACTAAAACAAAACAGAAACTGTTTTTTTGGTGTTTTATTGAAAGGAAGGTCATCATTTGTGTCTAAGATCTACATAAATATTTGACTACTGCAATCTTATTGTTTGTGAATGAGTTAAATATAAGACATTTGGTGTATATCTTTAAAAGCTACTAAATTTTACAACTTTGATAAAATATTTATCCCTTTCTCATTGGCTAAGATATTTATCTCTTTCAACGGGAAAGTTGCACATGAAATTTCTTATGCGTTATCAAAAGAAATTCCTACATTTAAAATGTGATACACGAGATTGCTTAGGAAATAAACGTAAGGAACGACGAGTTACATCAACGCAGCCTTAATCTGCAATCCGTACCACATCAACTAAACGTGCCATTTTCCCACAAACATCGCATTGCAGAATCAGCTTTTATTTTCTTTTTTTCTATTTTTAAATTGTTATGTATTGTTAGATTTTTAGCAGATGTTTCAGTGAACACTCTGTATTGATACATAAAAAGATGCGCAAGCTGGTGTTTATTTGAAAAGTAATGATATAAACATGAATGAACAAGTAGCTGACATATCGTCGAATGTTTTGATAAAGCCATGATTGCACCTGCTTGTTGAACTTGGCGATGCAGCTTCTTTAGTGTTTGGGAAGCAGTAGGCTTTTACTCTAAAATTGTTTTTTATTGTCTAAATAAAACGAGCAGCAAAAATTAAGGACCAAGGCAGCATTATCAGATGGCGAAAAGTAAAAAGTCACGCCAATTTGAAAGTATAAAATCCTGACTCCATTTTTATTTTCTCGTATACTGAGTAATTAGAAAGTACTGCTGTAATCATCATATAGTTTGAATACGAAATTCTGACATATCTTTGCGATTTACAATTCCCTTAATGGAAAAAGCCAGTCAGACTATCTGTGACGAGGATGATTAAAAAATGCTTTGTGCTAGGTGGATGAAATTCCGTATGATCTTTATATTAAATTTGTAGATTTCTATCGAACTTCTGGAAAATTCCTTTCATAGAAAATTTGCAGATCTGGTTGATTGATTATGAATTAATACAATGCGTACAACACGAAGAGAGTTAAATAGGAAAAATTCAGTTCACGGGATAGATTCAGCTGAACATCTGCAGTGTAGATACCAATCAAAAGTCAAATAGGTGGTTGACCATCTGTCCATCTGTGCTATAGGATAATGACTACGGAGTGGTGATTGTCTTGACAAAGCTTCTCCTTGTGGTTTGGGGATTCGGGGTCCAAGGCCCCTTGGGCCTGCTGGACACCCCCGGCAGAATTTTCTAGGTGGTATGGTTCTATATAGGCTTTTCTTGAGTGTTGTGCAAGATGCTACAGTTGAACGACCATTGGGGGAGTGTTCCTACTCTTTCTGTCCATCTGTACGGTCACAAACATATAAAAATGATAACTCAAATACGCAATGACTTCAAGATATCAAATTTCACACATGATTTTTGTGACTAAAAGTTTAATTCTGTATAAAATTTCTGTTTCAATTGATTGGAAAAACACTCTTAAAACATAAATTAGATTTTCAGATAATATTAACCGCATTCTAGGGATTAATCGCCAAAAAACTCGCCAAGAATCAGATGGTAGATTCAGTAAAAGTAATAAATTCACACCAAAGTTAATATTTCGTATCTTTTGCACACCAATACCATATACATTCTTTGAGATCATATATTTATTAGAGAAAATGAAAGAAACTTTTGGGGAGACCCTTCTCATTACTATGTCGAATTACTTTCGAATCGGTGCCTCCAAAACGGACGGAGCAGAAAGCGAGCCTCTTTGGCTGCTCGCCCCATTTCTTCCCGAGGGCCGTGTTGTCCGTCTTCATTGTGGCATCGCAAATGAAGTCATCAAATGTCGGGTGTGATGTTGGATCTCTTTCAACGTTGGAATCATTCAGAGCGTGAAATAGGTCCGGATGAATTTACTCGCTCACGCAGTTTTCATTGACGCTCGGGTTTTCTGTGCAATCAGATTACTCGAAATGGTTGGCTTTGTTCCTCGTTGGGAAACTGAGTCGGCTGTTTGGTTTCATTAAGGAGGGATTTCTCTTTTTCTTTTGTTCCTAATGTATGGAATGGAAATATTGGACTGAGAACAGGTTCGCTTAGTGTTGGGAGTTTTAATACTGCGTTTAAATACATAGAATAAAAGTGCATTATAATTTTATCTTTTATGAATCAAAGAAAGAATGGCATCATTACATATTAAACAGACGAGAGTGCCCACATTTTGATTTTTTTTCTCGTATTCATAACGTCTAATACAAATTGTGAGTAAATTCTACATAAAACCAGACAGAAAACCTGAAAAATGTCTCTTTGAAATAACAGTAAAAAATTACTCTCTTGTCTTTTTAATCACTCCTTTTGGTATAAAGATCATATACTGAAATAATATGTGTCATTCTCATTGCTTTTTTTTATTTTTCACGTCAAACAAATTTAAATGAACACATAAATAGGCAATTCAATCAAAAGAGAGATATGGTCGGAAATTAAATTATCATGTGAAATTTAGATAGTAAAATTGTTTTCCAAATTTCATCTAATGAGGTCATTGAGAAATCGGGAAAAACCCCATATAGAATAATTTTTAACTAGATGAGTATTTTGAATTATGTTACTCATTGCTTATATAACTGTGAAAAAAATTTCAGATTATATATATATATATATCAAAGACAAAATGTTGGCATTGCATTAACATTTTTTATAGATTCTGCATACCGGAAGCAATTTGCATATACCCTTTAGAATTTTACAACAGTATGAATATATGAACCATTTTTATGTGATGAATTTTTTCCCCATTTACCTTTATGGAATTAAAAAATGTCTAAAAAAGGTAAAAAATAGTTCAAGGTATATTTGGAATCACTGAATAAGAGAGCATTAGTTATAGGAATTCCATACTATCGTGCTTTGTTTAATTAGATTAATATTCTTTTGTGAGGAACAATAATTTTGTATCACTGCAACCATCATTCAACCCTCTCTGTAAATTTACACTCCACAGCATTAATATTGTGTGTAAATATGATAATAAATTAATAAGTGGAAAGATCGCAAAATCTATCAATTTTGCTAGATTTTATTAGATGACTCATTTTTAACTTATAAATACTTTAACATTTAATGCGTTAGGTAAAAGCATATGGTGTTTTTAAGCAGTTGTTTCAAAACATAATCCCTGGGGTTTAGTTCAATACCAATTTATCTTGATGTGCATAAATGCTATATTTTTAAATTTACAACTGGGGAGAACGAATGCACACTCATATTTTTAAAATTTTCATCTAAAATTATGTCAATCACAGATAATTTGACACAGAAATTAATGGAAGTTGTATGGATTTGTTAAACCATTACAATAACAATTTTCAAAAAAAGAAAATGTCCATCTAGTGAGTCGGATGAAAAAATAAAGCAGTTAAATGGTTAAGAACTTATTTTCAATGCTGAAATTTAATTCTGTCGTATTGGTAATTGTTGTTTCAAAATTAAATAGGATACAACTAAAAAATTTCTTTGAGTCAATAACAAGCTTTTAGGTAATCTTACCTAAAAAAACACATTTTTCTTGGTTACCTTAGGATATTTCTTCATTTATCGCAATAATTAACAATTTATTTGTGCTGTTAAACGCAAATAATATCTGCATACTCTAATTCAAAATTCTTTTGCTTAAAACGGAATTATACTATGAAGAAATAGTTGATGAAAAGAATACTATAAAACACTTACATTTTTTGTGTTCTTTCAATAATCAGAATGAAAAAAGTCGTTTAAAGCAAGCGTATACGAATTAAAAATCAAAATATTGTTCAGTAAAAGCAGAAGAGCTCACAACACTCTGATTCTCAATTAATAAACGTTTTATAGCTATTGCTACTAATAATAAACATGAATGTATGCGTGTGTGTTTATTGACGGACGACAAACCAAAAATTTGACTTGAAGCCTCCAAATTTGGTCCATTTATGTATACTTTAAGGTCTGAAAATGTGCAACTCGAACTTTTCGTTTTGAAATTTTTATTAGTCTTTTAATTAATTTAGGATTAATCTGAATTTTAGCGAAACCCTCCTAAAAATATTATTGCACGAAAAGGAATCTTACAAGATTTCAAAATTTAAAACAACATTTAACCTAAATGATAACCTTTTTAATGATACTAATTCAATAATCACATAAACTTTTTCTGAATTTTAGTTACTGAAATAAACTTTTTTGCCTGATTCCTCATATTGCTACCTTGAAATTAAAAAAAAGATGCAAATATGTTACCTTTTGATTTTCTTTCGCTGTTGAAATCTAAAGATGAAAGATTCTTTGAAATTTCAACGGAATGGTTATTACAGAGCAATGTAACTATCTATAAAAACCATTGAACCACCAATAAAAGAGCTGCGTTTCCTATGATACCTATTTTAAGCCAAGCATTCTCCCTCGGGGTAGACACCTGCATTATCTGACCCAAACCAGCCTGTTCTTCGCCCTCGCAGGAACTTAGTGTTGAAGGTCCCTCACAAATTTCAACTCAGAGGTGCTTTATACACACCTAAGCCGTTATTCTAAAGTGACGCTTTTAGTAAGGCCGAAAGAATAGAAGAATCAAAGCTGTGTTTTATATTTCAAATTCTCAAATATATTTTTAAAACATTTGCGTCAAATAACAAAAATTATGTTGTTTTTTATGTTCAGCTTTTGCATTTTTTTGATTTCTGAAATTTCAATATACTAATCACTCACCTCAGGCGGAAATATTCGTTATTAGTTTTATTCACATTAAATCATTTATATATAATACAATATCCAGGATTCTGTGAAATTTTCAGACTTTAAATCCATGCTATTTTAAATATTATACATATATTATGTTCATTGTGAACATGGAACTATCTAATGGGGACCAATCTCATAACATCATAGAACTATTAAAATGTAAATGTACAGTTCATTTATTATCTAAATTTTGTAGTATGGTAAAATCATTTTTTTTTTCATTCCTGTAATCTAGACAAATATGAAATTCTTCCTTCAAAATATTTATTTTTCAGCTTCCAACAGTGGCAGAAAATCACATGATTACGAATTTGATCGAGCAAAAAAAAAAGGGTTTGACTTTTAAGGAGATAATCTAATACATTACTGTAAACTAGACAAAAAAATATTTTTTTAAAAATTGCTAATATTCAAAAATAGTTAATCTGACGATATATACTTTTATGCACTTATATTCTTGGAAGTTTTCGAAAAACACACACACCAAAATTCAGTTAATTAATTAAAAAATTAATTAAAAAATTAATTAATACAGTTAATTAATTAAATTTATAATTAGTTAAAATTCTTACCAGAATTTCCAGAAAAAATCCCTTCGAAGTGCTCCCTATCTCCTAAGCATGCATATAGGCCGAATATGGTGGTTTCTCCAATGCTCTGGCTTGTATACACTTATCATCATCTCTATTGTTAGTTACGGCAGAAGTGAAATGTTCAAAAAGGAGATGCACGATCCTTATAAGAAATATTCTATAATTGTTACTAAATATAATTTTGATTCTTAACTAATAATGCATTAATCTAAAAAAAAGAAGAATTTAAAACTTGTCCAGTTGATTTTTTTTTGGGAGGGGGTAATCCTTTATTCATTAATATGGCTAATATCTCGAGTCTACTCGTTTATACAATTAGTAATTTTTAAAGGGGTCCTGCCATAGGGATGGCGCTTCTTTCCCGCTATCTGGGCTTCCTGGGTTCGAGTTCCGGTTCGGGCATGGTAGTTTTGTGTTCTATAAGTGACGCGTGTGGATGTACTCTTCTGTAAAAAGGGGGTTGCGCAAGCGAATGTATCGCATGAAGCAGTTAGTCATACTCTTGACGCTACTGAAAAAACAAGAGACGCTCACTCGGCTTAAATCACTGACAGATAACTGTCAACGATCTGGTAAAGGGCTATAAGTAACAACAACAGAATTCAAATGAATTACGATACCAAGTTATATATTTAGGGTGAATTTAGGATTAGAGTAAGAATTAAATATTAGAATCTTTCAGGAGCTAAGATTTAAAACTAGTTATAGTTTTCTTTTTAATTTATTAAATATGCTATTTTTTAAAACGTAGGAATTCGAGCAGGTTAGAATCCATTATTCATTTCTGGACAATTCTGAATTTATTTTATATCCAAAACAAGTTATCTAACTCCAACCGTCTGCTCACCTTAGCAGTAGACATTGGTCATTAGTAAAACATTCTCTAAGCAAGACAAGTCTCTAATAAATAAAGAAATAGCTCGTGCTGCTTAGAAAATAGTTCTGGTACTCGGAAGGTTATCAACCTATTATTACTGCTTGCTTTTTATAAATTGAAATTATATTTTAACCTATTTTAATTTTTTCGTGTCTGTTGAGGGTTTAATTTATTTCAAATCGAGTTAAATCTAAATTCTATGCAAATTAAAACACCCATTAAGGTACATTATGCCTTTACAGTTAAAAAAATTATAAACTTCTAAATCTAAGTTTTCCTTAACAGGATAGTTAATTTTTTATTTAGAATAAAAACGTTGCTTATAGCGATGGTTAAATTTTGGTTGCGTAAATTTCGTTAACTGTAACGTTCTGTTTCAAGGATTTCAAATACGCGACTGACATGTCTACCAGAATAGCAAATTATCTCATCTTTTTTTGAATTATATACAAACAGAAATAAGAATAAACAATGATGATAAGAATGATAATGCATCATTTCATTCTTGATCTTGAGCACTATAAGTGAACACAAAATTGAAGTTGTTCTATTAAGTATTCAGTTGGAACTATAATATTAACTACATATATGATGTCCTTTTGTCTGCCAACAATTTTATTAATGTGTTTTTGTTGTGCAAGCGAAAACGTTTTTGATGAGAAAATGTGCTTATTACGCATTTTCTGTTTATCAGATTAGCTATTTAAATAATGTGCAGTGTAGTTTATTACATTTTAGAATAACTACCGAAACAGCAAATTATTTTTATATTGTTATGACATCTACAAACAAAAATCTGGTACCCTCGGCATTTAAATTGAGACCACTTCATTCTACTTTCAGGCAGGAAAGTTAATTCTGTAAACGCCCAGCCCAATAATCTTTTTTATGAAAGGACAAACCTGGGGCCTACATTCTACAGAACTGACTTTCTCTATCCTTTCATACACATCTTTTTTTACACCTGTTTCCTTTTTTTCTTCCACGGGCTCGCGGTTCCATGCCCTAGATATAAAAACAAGACCCCATCAAAAGAAATCTGCTGCTTTCTTTTCTTTTTTTTTCATATTTTGTCGACGTGTTGCCACTATTTCTCACTTTGATAGAACTATTTATCTCTATGTTAAATAGATCACTCCCAATCGCAGAACCACCCGGAGGCCCCAACATCCACCACCATTGTTTTCAGAGACATATATTTATTCTAAGTAACGATAAATGCAAATGCTCCACCCTTCAATCGGAATCACTATCTCCAAACCAGAACAAAACGGAGTGGGGTCGATCAGTTGCAGAGATATGGCAGGATATCTCATTGTAATGTTTAAATATCTTCGAACGCGGTTGGCAAGTTAAATATTCGTTCTGGCTAATTGTTATCTGAGCAAGTAGTTCAATTTCGCACTTGTCATTTTTTGAAATTTCGTTTCTAAACTACAAAGACCCACTTGGCTATTTTGTGGCAAACTCTTGATCTCCCTTTAAAAATAAGTACACTATTTTTTTTAAAAAAAAAAGTATATCATCTTATTGTTAATTTTTTCTTTCATAATTTGCTAGCTTGGTAACTTCTATCATGGGAGTCTTATCTCTCTGAATCTTTAATTCATCGCAGTATTTGTGCACGATGCAGATGACAATTCTACTTTAACCTTCAAATATTTTTTTTTAATTAAAACTATATTCTGAATTTATACATACTTCCTCACCAACCTTTGCATTCTGTGCACAATGATATTTATATCACGCAATTTATAATAAAAAATATTATTTACATAAAAGAACTAAAAACCCTATAGTACAGAAGAGTTTAGTTTAGTTATATTAATTTCCTTTTTAAAATAACAATAGGCCTATTTCAGAACGGCTTCATAATTTTGAGCGTTGGTCACATGACGAGGACACCTGCACTTCAATAAAATATGCTTTTTTCTAAGTATGGTACTTCTGTTGTGGTTGTTACTTATGGTACTTGCCATATTGGACAAGCCCTCGCTGATACAGTAGCAGATTTAAGCCGAAAGGAGCGTCTCTTGTTTTTGAAGTAGCGCCAAGTAGGGCCAAGAGTACGCCTTAATTACACACTCACCTTTCCCAACCCCTTTTTACAGGGAGGCAAATTCACACATCCCACAGATAACACACAGAAGAACAGCCATGACATAACCGGGACTCCCAGAACACGAGGAAGACGCGCTACCTCTGCACCAGAAAGCCGGCATTGTACTTCTTCAATATGGATTTCCAAGGGCATATGGTGATCTTGTTTGTTTCAAAAAATCATGGACTAATTTTAATATAAAGGAAAAGATTCATATAACCCATTTTCTATTTTGTATTACAAATTGTCTGAATCATTTAAGCATGTTCTTCAACTATTATATTTTACTAGATAAATTTTTAAATGGCTCCAAAACGGCAATTTTGAATTGTAATATTTATCATTTTCGTACATTTTTCCATAATTTTTATAATAAAAATAAGGTCTCGAATTTTTATTTCTGGCATTCATTTTTCTGAATAAATTGATAATATGATGATTGTGGTGAAACCGTGCCAATGATACGCATGAGTAATAATAGCCAATGAAAAATAAAACCCAAGAGTTTAGTAACATGTTTTTTGGAAGAAAACTTGAGTAATGAACAATAATTGATTACATACAAGGGAAGACAATTTTGAATGTTATAGAATATGCAGAATCACGTTTCTACGTATACGCAAGAATCGTTTAAATTTGCTTATTCTTAGAATTTTCGAATCAAATCATAATGCATGAAAGCACATAAAAAAAAACTGCCCCGAATTCAGAAAAATAATTTGAGCTAAGTATGAAGGTTTTATAACTAAATAAATAAGACGAATTTATTTATCCATTGACCTTCAACAATGTATTGGTCCCACTACAGTTAACGGGATTAAGTGGTTGAAAACAATAAAAGAAAAGGTCTCTCTCCTTATTATATCATAAGGTCAAAACTGCTTTTGTTGCCAATCATTCAGCCATAGCGAACCTCAAGCGCTTGAATTGGTTGAAACTCAAAGTGTTCATCGATCCAAGGCTTTAAAAATTCATCGAAAAGTTTATAAATGATTGTCGAGTAAAAGATGTTTAGAAAACTTTTCACGGGAAAACCATCTCCCTCTTTTTAGTTATTTTTCGTTTTAGAAAAATAAATTACTCTTCTTTTACAAATTTATGTTATTGTCATTTTATTAGCTGTACTTGACAACATAATTTCGTCAGAATCTCATATATCAAATTTGGCAACATAATTTATTAGTGCAGATACTGGAAATCCTTCTTTCAAATCTTTCAACGAAGTGTTTATCATATATGGCATAAATTTTAAACAAAAGAAGGTTATTAAATTCTTTTAGTTATTTAATTGCTATTCATCAAAGAATATCTTTCCAATTCATAAGGAAAAAAGCCCCAGAATCGTCAAAATATATAGTATTGCAAATATGTGTCCCAAAAAAATGAGAAAAAATGAAAACATAATTACATTATTGACATTATTTTTAATGGTTTTTTGAAACTAAATTTGTTTCATAAAAGCAATTTTTAAAACAGCTCCAGATATTCCAAATGTTTTGAGTTATTAATGTAACAAATGTGCGTTACTGCTATTTTCATTCTTCTATTTTTTTAAGGAAGCTGAAATATTTAAATAAAAATACTTGATGAAAACCAAACAAAAAATGCCTTTTTTCACTGGAATTCTTTTGAATAATGTACAAAATTAAGAATCAATATTGTTCTCGTGTTCCGCTTTATAACAAAATAAGGGTTGCAGTAGCTTCTGAGAGTATGGACCTCTGAGCACCCGAGAGGAGAAGTCTGACTTCCAGCTCAATAACGTACCAAACCTTTTTACGAGGCGCACTTCATTCATGCATCTCCTTCATTTATCCACAGATCATAACTTAGAACTGTAACAGAGAATGATCACCCCTGAATCAATACCCCCAGTAGTATTAATCTCGATATGGAGTATTTAGTGATCACTACATATTTAATGTGTACCGGCCACCACACACGCAGAGTCTTCGGCTTACAACTCGCAGCCCAAGAGATGCGTATCCAACGCCCTCCCAATCAGGCTATCCCTGCCCTTAAGAATCATTATCACATTAAATTCATTTATTTAATATTTATATAAAGATTAAAATATTTAATAAACTTTAATTATAAGTATTTGACTAAATAAAACTGTTTCGCTTTGTGATTCTCTTATTTATATTTTATGAGAACACCAGTAGAGAATCTTAGCCAAATTAAAAAAAAAATTGCATTTTCAAAGTATCCCCCAATCTTCTCCATTTAATCATTTAGGTTTAGATTAATTGATATAATTTTTTTAAGATAGTGGTTGTCTATAATTTCGAAAATGGCATCCATGACATTACATTAGTTGCGAGTTTCATTCCATAGAGCCTAATCTCTTTTTATTTTCTCAATTAATACACAAAATATAATAATTCAGATATATTTAAAAAATACATGTTTTAAAATACAATCATGTTTTAAAAATACAATTTTCAATTTCGAATCTCCGTATTTTTCCCCTTTAAAAAACTTCACATTTTTGGGCCAAGAATTGTTGACATAAGCTGTAAAATTTTTTTATAATAATGGGTTTGTATTCGATTAAGAAGATTCCTCTTAAGCAACTTGGATCAAAATGATATTAGGACTCCCTATTTCGAAGACTGTGGGCTTCATACCCTGAATTCCTCAGATATATTTATCTGCATCATATGTATACTCACAGGGTCACAGGATATGTAATAAAGTAATACTTAGTAAATCAAAAAATGTGGGTTGTTTACTTTGAATTCCTTAATGCATTTATTCTTTGTCATCAGGATACAAAATCCACCTACGTCAAAGATTAACTTCTAATTAACGAGATTTAATTGAAGTGTTAAGTAGAACACAATCAAACTCTTTATCATTTTCCGTATGTTTAAATACTGATTTCCTTAACATTCCTTAATTGCATCAAGAATTATTATTTTATCTTTCTTCTGGTTACTTTTCCATGACAAAATGGGTGGATTTGGCGGCGTAATGAAAGCTTCAGTTCGCCAAATCTGGCGAGGTGAGGGAATCCCCCTGGGGAAGTCGTCTCAATCCAGGTCACTGGACCGCGGAGAAGAGGTCACTGGTGGAATGGCCGAGGAAAGCGGGGATGCAAATAGCCCGCAAACTCGATTCAAGACGCCTTTATTTAGGTTCAGAAAGACCGAAATTACTCTTCCAGAAGATGGATGAACTTCTGAAGATGCGCCGCTTTGATGTTTTTCAAGAACAGAATATTCATTCTCGGATGCAAGAGCCTGTGATTTTAGGGAAGGGCTCTTTCAGATAAAGGTTGAAGAACCTCTTGAGGCTCGGTTTTCTTTTGCTGGAAGTATTAATAGAGTGACCAATAAATCTGACAGAATCATGAGTGATTTATGTGTGCACGTTGCACTCTAGGGCATTATTTTAAGGTATAGAGAGAGACTGGTATCTTTGTTCACTGATACCTTAATCTTTTCGACTCGATGCGATGTTAATGAATTCAAAAATTTCGATGGTATCCAATATAAATCACCAACTCTAGGAGTTTGTTTTTCAAAATAGTTTTTCTATAATTTAGGAAATGACATATAAAACATAATTTTACATCGTAACGTTATTGAAACCGGCATCTTAGCACAGAAGTAGCGCATTATTTTCGTTATATGAGAATCGTTGGTTCGAGTAAATATTAGGGCATGGCTGTTCTTCTTTGTACTATCTGAGAGATGTGTTAATGTGCTCCCCTATAAAAAAGGGGGCTGTGCAAGCGAGTGCATGGTGTGTCCCCCTCATATGAGCTAGAAGTCAGATTTCTGCCCTCGGGTGCTCAGGGTTCCAAATCCTTCAGTAGCTATTGCGCCCCTCCTTCCGTTGTATCATAATCAATAACAACAATTTTGAACAGCAGATTTATTAGCAGTAATTTAACTAACTTATTGCTTATGATATCTATAAATTTCAACACTCTTCATGCGAGAAAATAAATCTGAAAAAGCTATACCGATTTTCTTTATCAACCTTTCGAGTTACAATTTCATTTTATAATAACAATTGCCTGCAACCTTTTCCTATGTTGGTTTCTTTCTAACTTTGGTATACCTGGGAATTAACTGGTTAATAATTTAGTAAATTCAGCTGCTATTAATTTTAAAATGCAAGTAACCCTTAGTTAAATTTCTGATTGATTGCTGGTCAGCTTTCTAGTAAAAAGATTAATTCAATTCTTACTATATTAGGAATCATCTACACTTATCCCAATCATAGACATTTGCTATGAGAGGACCTTGTCTTTTATGCATAAGTTGTCAATCCTCATTATCAGTTTTCCACTTTTCTATCACCATCATATCTGAAAGGTTGAGATAGTCACGTGGTGCGGTCTCGATTTCGAACCCAGGAGAACCAGGCCTGAGTCTTGATTCCACAAAAGATCCACGTGTAAATATTCTGGTTCTTGCTAACTCCTATGGAACATAAGGCTGTGTTCTCGGTACGACAGAAAAATTTGTAGCAGGAGGATGCTGATTTAACCATCGTATTTCTGATATAAATACCCATAACAGTAATGAGATCAATCCGGAAAATTTCTCTGAGGCTGTGCATATATATTATAAAATAAAAGCAAATGCTAGTGGCTTACATCCTTTTAAAAGACATATTTCATAATAATCTATAATTATATTTTTCTCTTAAATGAAAAATTGTAATTGTCTGAAAATTTGAAGTCAAGATTTTGAGAATGCATTTCAGAAAAATGGATTTGAAAAATACATTTTTGGCATCATGTTATCTGAAAGTAGGTATCTGGACCCTAGGCATCATAAATTATGAGGCCTCTCTTTTAATGTGATCGATTTAATTTCATATTTTAAACAGAATTTTATTATGCTAATAATTTGTTTTGCGTTAATATTTTATTATTCAATTAGCTTTACAGATATATTTTTAAAAGGATTATGACTTCCAACTGCCTAACATCCAATTTTGCACACAATATTATTGAATCAGATACTCGATTTAAAAAATATTCTAATAAGTAAATGAACGTTTGGAAACCTATAGGAATCTGAAGAATTAAATTTCATAAAGTAATAATACTGTCTTAACATTTCATAATTCATAGAATTTATATTTGTAAAGACTTTTATTTTAGAGTTACAAAAATAAAACTTTTAAAGCAATCTGTTTATGACACCCCCCCCATTTCTGTCTCTGAACTTATTGGCCTTAAACAGTTGTCAGAATTTCCTAGTTTGAAATCCGACACTGGCTGTATTTTCACCATTCCATTTTGCAGGACATTTGGAACAATTTTATAATTATACATGCCACTTAATATAACTTACTGAGAGTGAATACACCCTATAAATATCATTATGATAAAGAAAATTAGTACCAAAAAGAAGAATGGGAATTAAAATATGTTCATTAAATTAACAATTTCAGCTTTTTTTAAGACTGTATATTCATCTCTATCATATAGCTTGCATTAAAATGTAGACTTAAAAATACATATAGATATTAACTAGCACTTTGTTTAAGAATAAGCAAATTAATTTTTCTTAAAAGTTAAAGATTTTTGCCATCTTAATTCAATTCACAATTTCTCGACATTGCCAATAGCGTTGCCAGGTTGCGTTGCTGCTCGAGGCAAAACTTTTTTCAGCTCTCCATGCCAGTTGTTAAAAACTTAATTAATGATGTTTTTTCGTACAAATTCCTATTAACCTATAGCCTTCCCTATCTATGGACATCACTGGAGAAATATATTAAATACCATAAAACAGAACTATGTGCCAGAGGATGTTTCTTGACCTACAAAAGTTGGTTTCAAGTTCGCAGAGTGAAAACATGTATCATATTGTAAACTAAATACCGTACGATAGATGATTGCTCGCCTTTTTTATTTATTCCACGTAGAATACTTAATCTAAATTACACAAACATGAGAAAATAAGAAATTCACGGTCATCGTGGTCGGCAAGAAAGAGAAATTTCCCATACGACCTATATCGGAGCGACACGAGCAGAATCGAAAGCGTTAATTTTAGATTCACCGCTCCACAAAACGCAGAGAAAACCTCCCAAAAATTCCTCTGAACTGCTGGGATTGAAAAACTTATTTCCCTTTTATTAACGTGCTTTACTTTTTCAGTTATGGGTTACTCGCGATTGCTTGTGTTTACATTCCGCGGACGCATTCGTGGTTCTTCTAAGTAGGCCACAACAAAAGAGCTGTCCTACATGCTCGACCCTGACATTGAAGAAAAAGATAATAAAAAATCTCGCTGTCGGCATCTTTTGCACGCGAAAGCCACGTCCGCCCAGTCCAGAAAGAAGTTTCATCATAAAAGGTTAAACTTTTGTTTAATTGACATTTCGTCTTGGCATCGCTGAATGCATTTGGGAACTGAAGTGGAACCAAGAAGCATATGGAGGCTGACCAATAGACTTCTCTGCGTGCTGCGTTAGATTTTCTTTGTTTTGTTTTTATTGTATGGACGCAAGAACATTTAGAATTTTGAAGTTACGGGCATGGATATTTGGATGGCTGATTTGGGGGTGAATTTTATTTAAAATAAAATAGAATAAAATATATTAAAAAAGATATTTTTATTGACAGCCAGAGTAAGCGGATGAGTGATTAAATACAGAAGAAATAATTCAAATTTCTCGTTTCTGGTTCTTTGAGCTGTCGAGAAAAAAATTGAACCATTTATTTGACAACAAATAATTTTGATTTTTAAAAATGTTTAAATGGGTTAAGTATCTAAATCTTGAAAGGAAGGTTGAATGCATTAAGTGCTCGACTTATGTACTGAGAAATATTTAACAGAAGAACTTTAATAAAAGAACGTTATCTCGGTTTTCATAAAGGATATAATAAAATCCTATAGTGAAATTTTTTGATGCAAATTTTTTAACAGGATACGTTAAAAATGTGGCAAATAACTAGGAAAACTCAACTTTTAAATTATTTTTAATGATCATCATCTTAATCAATTTCAAGGTTTTGTTTTAATAAAATACGTCCATTTGTTTAACACAGACAGTAAATCAAAGGACCAGTTCCTCATCGGCATTGGTTTGATTTCGCTTTTTTTTTTTACTTTATATAAAACTCATGACCCCTAAATGCATCATAAATGCCTATATCTAGTTGTTCTTTATAAATGATAAAAAATTTCAAAAATACTACAAATATTCTCTCAAAAAATTAGTATAACCTCAAAAATAATATAAAAAATAATGAAATTTATTATTTCACTGTACAAGTGGTAAAATATCATAAAATAGGCTCTAAAGAGATAATCCTATGAAGTATGATCTTAGTTTAAAATATGTGCTGTGAAATAATAAATTCCACTATGTAATTTTGAAGAAGAAAAACTGACAGATTCTCCCCAACCGCATGTATCAGATCGATTTCTACAGTTTTAATTTCACATGAAACAGCATGAATCTTATGTACATAATCAGTGGTTACCTGATTCCCAATATTATCCATTTGGGGGAGAATTCTCGTAAGTAATATATCACTGTATATTCTTTTCGAGGAAATTATTTGATAGATTAATCTTAAATATTACTCATTTATTATAAGTTATATTCATCAACAAGTATTGGATGAGTCAAGACTATTAATTTGGTGGACAAAGAGTTAATCATCGAAAACGGCTAATATTATTTTAATTGAAATCTTGATTTTGTTTGAAAAAAATTATGGAAAACAATTTTTATTTTTATTTTTTAACATTTTTTTCCTTTTTTCATTATTCACATTAATTATTTCCAATTTAAAAATGTGCTGTTTTAATAATTTTAAAAAATAATTTTTAGTAATCTTAGCGATTAAGTTATCAGTTATTATTTCAGGTAATTCAAATTATATTTTACAAATCTGAAAAAAATAATAAATATTTCATCATCTAAATTTAATTCGTATTGTATTTGGGAAATTAATTAATTAAATGTTGTGTGAGGTAATTTTCTTTGTACTTCGAAATCCTTTAATTTTTAATTAATTAATAGTAGCAGAATTATTAAGAATTCTCTATATTCCATTCGTAACTTCTATTGTCATACAATATTTTATTTAGTTTAATGTATAACTATTTATTAAAAATGATTCAATATCTTGATTTAATTTCAAAACGAAGCGATATTTTTTATAGTTAAATTTTTTTTTCCATATTTTAAAATAACTGCTTGATTTGTTATTCATTACTAAAAAATTGATAGAAATACTAAACTAACTTTTCTTTCCAAAACAGTTTCAAAATTTCCCTATGCAGCCTTTCTAAACGGCATCAAAATAAGTTCTACTTTCTTCTAAAAACTAGATGGTTGAAAATAAATGAATTTTAAATTATCAAGAGAAGATTTGGTGAAACAAAAACTATAAATAATTGACAATGAGATCAATAATATTTATAGGCATGGCAATGCAAAAGAATTTAAGAATTTTTTAATTTTTTTTCTATTTTAACATAGCAAACATATATTTATAATTTTAATTAAATCAAGAATGCCTCCTCAGTAAATAGACATAACTCTGAGTAGTTTTAAAATTAATTCAATTTTAGTTTTATTTTTTTAATTTTGAGTTCCTAAAAAGATGTCTTTTTTCTTATTCACCGTCATTATATTTTTTTTAAATAGGAAATTAATTTCAGTGTACAAAGACTGTTTATCCATTTTTTGAATGTATATGAAAAAAGTTTGTTCCTTTTTCTATGAAAAAAAAACTTTATGTTCATTAAGATTTCTACATCATACAAAAAAGTAGAGTTAAAAGAAAACTAATTTGAATTAATCATTAAAATTCTGAATAGCTGGCATTTTCCATGTATTTTTTATAGATAAGAAAGAGAAATAAGAAGAGAAATATAGATAGAGAAAATAATGTAATTTTTAAATGTATAGAGACTAATCTAATGGAATTTTACTAATTTTACTGGTAATATCTGGCAGACCAAACTTCACCATGAAGGATTTTGTTGTTGTTGTAAAATAGAGTTTTTTATGGGGAAAATATGAGAAATGAATTATCAGAATTACTCCCATTCTAATTGAATATGATATTTTTCAAATTATTCTCATTTCGCATTCCTCAGCACCGTCACACCAAATTTTGAGGTTATCTTCCGAAGGCAAGTAATTCAAGAATTTATGAGCAGGCGATGTATAACATTATCAGTATGATTATAGACTTATAAATTCTTTAATTGTAATTTTTTTCTTCTTCTTTTTGCTTTTAAATCTCATTTTTTCTGAAAAAATATTTATATGGAGAAACTTAAAAAAAAACTTTATCTAAATATAAGATTTGATCCAAAATATAATAGCTGTTTCCGATTATATATATATATATATATATATAATATGAATTCCTCTGAAATGCAATATTAGAAAAACAAAGCTGCTATTTCATTTATTATGGAATGTATTTACTTAACAAACTCTCTTATTACCATTTTCATTTCCGCAGTAAAATAATCTAATTCTCCCTAAATATAATTAGTAGATTTTTGAATTTAATGAAAAGAAATATATTACGAAAAACACTGAATTTGTCAGATGAATGCAAAGAGAAAATTTAATTTACAATGATGTTTTAATGACTTTTTTAATTAAATTTTATTTAATGTTTTTATTAAATTTAATTTTTTGAACTTTATTTTTACCATAATAAAATTTAAAACCAGGTCAGAAATAATCAACATGTGGTTTTCTAAAAATAGATATTCCACACTGTCCATAAAGTTCCATTAAAGTTATTCAGAAACGGAGCCCTAAATATGCAAATGAAGAGTAATTTGAAAGAAGGGGAAAAACTATTTTCAGCTCTCAGAGAGATTTGAATTTATATACAATTGGAGTACATTCATCCTATTCACGATCGAAAAAAATATAAATTAAACCGTGTAAACAAAAATGCAAATATAAAATTACTCTATCCAGAAATTACTAATGGACTGAGATATCATCACCAGACAAAATGCATGCATGTTTTTTCCCTGATCATGCAGCAGATTGCACGCGTTAACACACCCCGCGTCTCGCCGGCTTTTCCTTAATGGATTTACTGTAACAGATACCAGCGGCCTTGAATATGAGTCAAACCTTCCCGTCGACAGGTTTGTTGAACTTTCGGAAGGTGTTTTCCGCCTGCAATTCCGAAGGTAACTCGATCAAAACAGTTTGTCACCCAAAAATGGAAGGGACCTTATTAAAACCTGAGAGGAGTATGACAGCCCCAATTGGAAATCGGTTCGTAAGGACTGTTTTTTAATTCTGAGCCTTGGAATCATGCTTTCAATAAGAATTTAAGATTCGGAAGGGATGTTTTGGGTGTCCATGAGCATCGGTCGGCCTTTGTTCTTCGCCTACTTGATATTTTTTGTAGATAATGTCAAAAAGATATTTTTTTAATCAAATTTGATGTTGATTCATATTCTGGCTACTATTGCTTTACTTTCCTTCTTAAGTTTTCCCATATAAACACGTTGAATAGCGATGACGTTAATTTTACTTCCTTGGCAGCTTTTCATAACGCATAAACAATAGGCCTGTGAAAAAATGTATTATCCCACGTCATTTTTACAAGGATTTTTTCTAAATATGATTCCAATGCCACGAATATTTAAGTCTATATTTATTATTAATATTTTCTCCTACACAGAGAATACGGAACAAAGCAATTTATCAATAAAAAGAGCTCTATTTTAAGATTTTAATGCAATTTGTACAAGAGTAGAGCAACTGAACTTGTCTATACCATCTTTAGAGCAAAATCTGCCGGCTTTCTGGCACAGAAGTAGCGCGTCTTCCTCGTGTTCTGGGGGTCCCGGGTTCGAGGCCCAGTTTGGGCATGGCTGTTCTTCTGTGTGCTATCGGTAAGATTTGTGACTGTGCCCCTTTGTAAAAAGGGTCTGTGCAAGCAGATGTGGTGAGTGTGTAACTAAAGTCGTACTTTTAACCATAGTTGGCTCTTCTTCAAAAACAAGAGACGCTGCTTTCGGCTTAAATCTGTTGCTGTAAGCGGGAAGCTTGTCTATAGACAAGTGCCATAAGTAACAACAACAACAGAATAAAATCTCAGATGTCTGTCGCATGTTGATTAGATTGTTTCTCAAGGAAGGCTATCTTAGACTTCAGATTGGAGCTTTTCCTGTCTCTAAATGCCACTCCAGTGAACAATCGTTGTGTAAGTTATTCTGTCGCACATTTCATCCATTGCAATACAAATATATCCCGCAAGTGTGGTGAGAAATTCGGGTGAACAGCATCACCGATAGCTATGATGTCGGTTTCACTATCTATCTGCAATCAAAAATTATAAAGCGTATCCCAAAATAAGCCTGTAGTTGCTTTCATGAGACAGAAATACATTGTAGAAACCACTTTATGTCCAATCCAAAGTGAACGCAAGGCGTGCCTCCTTTAAAGGGTGAAAACGAAAATAGTATGATCATTCGAATACCGTCGTTCCATATTCAAGTACAATAGGGCGCCTTTTGCACTTCATAGTACATTGAAAAAACAATGAGTGTAGATTATTCCTTTCTTTTTACTGAAGGTTGAAAATCTCATGCAAATCTGCAATGTTGCAATCAAGGTAGCATACCGAGAGTCATTTGTCATACCACTTCTGACCTATCAAGCTCAGACCGACAAGAATTCATGAGATCGAAAACACGAGGTTGAATTGGATGGAGTCAAAATCTAAAGAAAATTTAATAATAAATCTATATAATTTATTTCTTTAATTTGATATTTGGGTTTTGAGTTTTTACTTTCATGTGCACGGATGGATGAACAAATGTCGATAGATTTCTCAAAAATTTAAGGGAAAATTATTTATTTGATGTGAATGCTATAACCCTGAATTTAATGTCTGGATATTTTGCTGTGTTTTCGTGTTTTCCTCACACACTGACTAACATATTTTCAAAGATTTGTCTTTATATCTAAATAAGGTCAGAAATGTAGAAATCCATTGAAATCCCGTTGTAAAAATTGTTTAAGATTTCAAAATTTCTTGTTTGCATTTGCTCAATATTTTCTCTTCCATTTTATTTCAATTTGTATAAAAGTGGACGTAGGTACAAAAAAATTTAGAAAGAAATAAAATTATAATTATTTAAATCAAAACAGGGAAAAAACAGACACATTATTAAAAGAAAAAAAGCAAATAAAATCTTCGATCATAAATTTCAAGTTATCATGTGAGAACATTATTAATTCCCAATTTAAACTGTTTGAAACAGTCATGAAACTTCTCTCTCTCTCTCTCTCTCTCTCTCTCTCTCTCTCTCTCTCTCTCTCTCTCTCTCTCTCTCTCTCTCTCTCTCTCTCTCTCTCTCTCTCTCTCTCTCTCTCTCTCTCTCTCTCTCT
>JAOUZG010001441.1:1130892-1157797 GCA_026289955.1 Argiope argentata | reverse complement strand
AGAAGAAACAACAGACATGGTGTCATAGTTTTGCGTCAGTTTTTTTTTAAAGCATCTGCTTTCAAAGAAATATATGTAATAATTAGGCATTACTCGTTAAAATAGGTTAGCCTTTTAATATAGTATCTGTTTTCAAAGAAGCATACGTGATAGTAATGCAATATTGGGTAAAGCATGTTAACCTTTTAAAAACGCAACCACTTCAAAAAAAAAGCATATATAATAATAATGCAACATTGGTAAACGCTGGTATAAATATTTTTTGCCCGCAAATATTAAACACATCAAAAACTTCTAACCAAAACATGTTATTCACGTAAGGTTAAAAAAATGAATGTTGGGGATTTTTTTAAATGTGAAATCTACTACGGAGTATAGTTAAGATTTTGAATAAAATAGACCAGATGGGAAGTAGTATATTTCCAATTAAATAAATTAAGCAACTGTCTAAGGCCACATACAAAGCGGTTTCAAATAATATTAGCTAAGTGCAAAATAAAAAAAAATTCTATAAATTCTTTGACTTAAAATATAAGAAAATATCAAAACTTCGTCGTTTACTGATAATCTGCATCTATCTGCTTCTTTATCTACTATTTCAATATTTTTAAACACCGAAAGTATTTTTTAATAATGATATTCATAACATATATGTCATGTAATTGATATAAATAAATAAATATGCATTTAAAAAAATTATGAAATGTAAAAAAAATATATGAAAATATATCACAAACATTATGGCAAATTTAAATTCCAAACCAAATTAACTAGTTTACTGAAAGAAGGGCTTCTTAGCGTGTTCTGCCCAGAAATCCGCCTCTGATACCGGAAGAAGTGTGTTGGCTTCTTTAGAACCGCGCAGCCTTTGTTCGCATCCCACTCACTCCAAAGGATATAATATGGGAAATAGAAACATTTGTGAAGGTTTCTATTAACATTCAACTTGCTAATGATTCGTATTCCAGTCGTCATTTCTGCCTCCTTTAGTTTTTAAAAGAGTAAAGTCATTGCACAGAATCTGCACCATGACTTGCAATTTACTTGTTAAATAGGTCAAACGATCCTTTTTGGTAAGAAGAGAGAATAACAACAACAAAAATATCTTATATTAAAACTTCAACAACTGGAATGTTGTTTTTTCTACAACTTTTAATGAACAAAAAAAAAATAACCAATCCGATTTTTCCCAAATACATACTTTGATTTTATTATAAACTAGCCGCCTTTGGCGACCACTCGGTTCGCCAGTATTAATGTTCGCAAAAATTTTCATATAATATTTTATGTAGCTGTGTCTCATAACAGGTTTTTCATCAAAATATTTTTAAACCAAACAAATTTTGATAATCATATAATTCATTTAGAGTATTATTTAGTATTACTTTCTTCAAATGTTCTGTTCATTGTGCTATTCATCTTTCTCTTTCTATCCGAGCAATGATTGTCCCGGAATTGATATTTTACTTAAATGGTGGAGAGAAAAGTCTAAAATTCTATGTTTTTATAGAATAATGAGATTCAAATTTGTATAAATGTAAACACACTAAACAATAAAGACACAATTGGTTTTCAAGAGATGCGAAAGTTTAAAAACAGCTTGGAAAATGCCGCGCACAGAGGAAATAATATTGAAACACACACATCCTTCTTTTCTTTTCTTTTTTTTTCTATCCTTTTTTTCACTAATTTTGTTTCTACAAACCCTATTTTCACTTTGTTATTCTTTTTTTTTCTTCCCTGCCCAAATTCTACATTAATAAAAATGCAACTCGAAATTCGTTGCTAAGCGCAAAACTGGAGAACGGCTGGACAGATTCGGTTAATTTTTTAAAAATATTTTCGTTAAGACACGGGGATGGTTCTTATGGAGAGAAAAAATGAAAAAACTGCGAGGAAAATAGTTAAAACGACACTTTTCTTACTTTCCCGCCAAAAATCTTCATTTCCTTCCCCCACACCAACTGAATTAGATAGCAGGAAGTAATAAATTACGATTTGTTTAGAAAGAAATGCGCGAAGTCAGTTGGTTTTCATTCATAGATAAAGGGATGTTTAAAAAAGAAAGAAAATAGTTGCTTTTATTATTAGTCTGTATGGATATTTAATTTATGCCTGCTCAAAATACAGTCTAGGCAGGGAAGAAAAAAAGGATATAAAAGAAAAGAAGTGTGTGTGTGTGTCACCATTATTTCGTCTGTGCGAGGCATTTTCCAAGCTGTTTTTAAACTTTCGCATCTCTTGAAAACCAATTGTGTCTTTATTTGTTTGGTGTGTTTACATTTATGAAAATTTGAATCTCATTATTCTATAAAAACGTAGAATTTTAGACCTTTCCCTCCACCATTTAAGTAAAATATCAATTCCGGGACAATCATTGCTCGGATAGAAAGAGAAAGATGAGTAGTACAATGAACTGAACATCTGAAGAAAATAATACTCAAAATGAATTATATGATTATCAAAATTTGTTTGGTTTAAAAATATTTTGGTGAAAAACCTGTTATGAGACACAGCTACATAAAATATTATATTAAAATTTTAGTGAGCATTAATACTGGCGAACCGACTGGTCGCCAAAGGCGGCTAGTATTTAAATAAAAATTAGCCGAATCGGTCGAGCCGTTCTCCAGTTTTGCGCTTAGCAACGCATTTCGAGTTGCATTTTTATTAATATATATTTATACAAATATTTTAAACTCAAGAATGGGGCGCAGCTTAGCCTAAGATGGCTTTTGTGCCATAAAACAACAAATTTAACTCAAGTGTAATCATCATCTGAACGCGGTTCAAAAGTGCGAGGTACGTCCCAAAGTATTCTTATTGTTGCTTTACAGTAAGAGGAATAACATGTAACAGAAATAAAATTCTAGAATCGAAAAACAAATTTTTGTCCTTTTTTTTTTTTTTTTTGTCCGTCTGTTTGGTTGTCTTCATAAATAATAACTTAAATTTATTTGAAATAGACAAATGAAGTTTAATGTATGAGTTTTAGAGAAAATTTATGGTTTCTTTCAAATTTTGAACGTCATTCAACAAAAAAATCTGGCTGGAGGGCTGCCTATATCGAATTTTACATTATATTTTTTTCAATACTTTTTATTTAAAAATTCAATACTCCAAGATGTAATTTTAATAGTAATAAATTTAAAATGCAGGTCATTTATAATTGAAATAAATATACTATTATTTCGAAACAAAGAAATGATTGGTTATGTTACATAAAAATGAATAAAAATATATGGGCATTTTATTTTCATCCAGAGCATATTATTGAAACAAAATAACGTTTATATTTATTCAAAACTAAATATTCTTTCTCATAACAAACGTAATTTCAGAAAGAAATTTCGAAATGTAATTTAAAAAAATGTTGATAATTTAAAATTCTTTCAGGAAATCTTTTAAATAAAAAAAATAATTTCAACAAAATTCGCCCTTATTTTCAAATTTATCGTGATCATATCGAAAAGTTAGATGCATAAAGAAATAACTTCTCTCAATGCTAATATAACCTGAACATATAGGACAAGCAAACTAGGCATAGTTAGAATTGATAACCAAATACATAAATGAAGTGCAATTTCAAAATTCATTCTATAAATATGAGATCAATACAATAGAATGTTTTTAGAAATGAAAATAAATAACTGAAAATGTGACCGCATTTCAAAGAAAGCCGTGAAGATAAATAACATTTAAAATAGATCATTAAATGAAACTTCAAATATAAGAATACAAATAATTCGCTTCTTTCTCCATATTTAATACAATATATAAACATTTGAATGGGGTGTTTGGGTTTTATTTTTCAAGAACCAATTCTGGTTTTAATATGTCACGTATATGGAGGGGAGGGGGGAAGATGCATTCCTTAAATGATATATCGTAGTCGAAAATATTTTGAGTTAATTTTGAAGAATTCTATTTGATAGAGTATTAAGAAATTCTAAGTTGGTAATCATACTTAATTTTAAATGTAGAATAAAACTAAGTCTCCAGAAGTTATTGCTGATTTGCGTGGTGTTCAAAGCGATCAACACACTGAGGTTACATTTAAAACTTTAATTAGCATAAGCAATCAGTATGTAAACTAGGGATCAATATTTTTTGTTTTGTTTTGTGCATATCCTCTAAAAAAGGTGCTTTTCTTCTTCCCACTTTTGCATGAAATTGAAAGGCAAAGGTTAGGGTCATAAAAATCATGAGTGATTAGATTATTTATTTTAAAATCCCTCTTAATGAGAGCTGTGTGTTCCATAACAAAGAAAAGCTGATTCTTGTGTGTTATTAATCTCATACCTTATGCAGACAGTGAATACAAAAAAGGCTATAAGTTACCTTTAATACCTTTGGTCATTAATTGTTGGCATTTGGTTAATACCCAAGTATCAGAAAACCGAATATGTAATTTGATTTTTTTATTGAACAAAAATTTGACTCAAAACTACAATCATAGAGATAAGATTACATAATAAAGTTTACCCATTTAATTCATTAAGTTTTTTTTTCAGTTATTGCGTTAACATGAATTTATTTATAAAACAAACATACGGATGGTCGACCTCTTGACTAATTGGATTCTAAATTGGATACAAATTTGCACACTAGACGCTAAACTTATAAATGAAATTCCATTTATCTTATTTGTTACCTTTTTCAATTATCGCATTTAAAACTACGGAAAAGTACACCACGACAGACAGACAATCAATCATTTGACAGATTGCATTTCAAATTTGATATAGATCGTCACTTTAGATAATATATAGGGGTGCAACATTTCATTTATCTTGATATTTTTCTTCAATTCCAACTATTAGCCCACACACACGCTATGTATTTATATTTAATAAAATACTTTTTATTCATCTACTCAAGTTCAAGTAATTTTTTTTTAATTTGTAGTGGGTGACATTTGATGTTAATATAGTTTTTTCAAATATCAATTCATTCATTTTTTTATTAATTAATAAAAAAAATAACTTCCTCACCAAAAATCTTCACTCCCCCCCACACACCAAATAAGAAACGAATTCGTTTTTTCCCGAACGCTAAAGAGGTGAGGCTTAACATGTTTTCGCTCGATTATTTCAAACGATTCTGTTTATTTTCTTAATATTTGAGGCATTTAGAATTAAAAATTGTTAATGAAACAATTTTTCGGATTCATTTTGAAGTACTTTCGAATTTAGGTAATACAAAATAAATAAAATTAAAAATTTCTTATCCGTATTGCGTCACCCCAACCGGCGAAGAAAATGCACGCATTTGCATTGCCGCAATTGGCGTTGAAAATTCAACGCCAATTGTGTGTGTTCTAAGTCTGTTTTGATTAATTTCAACGGATACGGACTTGATTTTTTTTTACCAGGTATAATTTTTTAATCAGTTATTTATATTAATTGTAATTATTTAATTAAATAAATTAAAATAAAAAATTTCTTTATTACCTAAGTAAGAATATATTAATTTTTTTTATATTACTTGTTTTTAGCTATCATGTTGAACTTTATTTGGACTAGCGGCGATACATACTTCTTCTGAAGGCATATCTTGATAACTTTGATGGAAATTTTCATATTTAGTGACCATAGGCCAAAATTTCCTTCATATAGTTCAAAGGTAAGTTTTTTTTTTCAGAGATAGATAAATATAACTGCTACAGGGAGATTTACGGAATCAGGAAAAATGTAGAACAGGGTGTTTTGTCAAAGAACTTCGTGACGATTGCGATACTTTCCCTTTATGTAATTCTTGTGTGTAAAAGTTTTAAAAAGAGATCACTGTAGGTTTTACATAAAGGACAGAAAAAACTATTCATGTAGAACATTGTGTTCCCTAGATTAAGAGTGTCTTCAGATAACACATGCATTTGCACTCCTTAATAGTATACAGAATAAACTCAAGATGCTAGATACCTGCATAAAAAATTTTGCTATAACTGACGTGAAATTATTTTTAAAAAATAAGAAAATAAATCAAAGACAGAGTCTTCCTCAAATTTTTAAATACATATTTTTAATAAATATCATTAATATAATTAATAATTAATAGATGTATAACAAATAATAATATTATATTTTATAATTATTTTTAATATTTAGTAAGCATTATTATAAACTATTTATTTATTTTTTATAAATATTTAATTTAATAAACATTTTATTTTTGTATTTGAATATTTAATCAAAATTGTATCCATTTTTTGCCATAAAAAATTCTAACCTTGCACAAATCTGTGATCGCCACGAATTCTTACAATCCTAACTAAATCTATTTCTTCTCATTCTAATTAACACAATCCTACATATAAAAATGTCATATGAATTCAAAATTTGTTATATATTATCTTATATATACAAATGTAGCATTAAGACAAGACATCAAATTGTGTGTGTGTGTGTGTGTGTGTGTGTGTGTGTGTGTGTGTGTGTGTGTGTGTGTGTGTGTGTGTGTGTGTGTGTGTGTGTGTGTGTGTGTGTGTGTGTGTGTGTGTGTGTGTGTGTGTGTGTGTGTGTGTAAAACGTGCAGAATCGATAAAATCTCAAATTTGTTTGGGAAATCACAATATTTTCTCTTTGTATACTTTGTATACAAAAAAGCAAGAAGAAACTATCTGCTACAACCTCAAGGCAAACCTCATAAAAAAAGCAAAACGGGTTGCCTTTCATTAAAAGGATGGTTAACATTTTCAGAATTTTAGAAAGCAATTTAAAATGGGTTATGGTCTTTTTTTATTCCCCATTATTAAATCTCAATAGTAAATAAAACAAATCTTCTTGGGTGGACATTTTCTTTAATTTTCAGATTCTTTAAAGATTTTCTTCTGTGTTTATTCTTTTTATATTTAGGCTATAAATTAACTTATTTGGTAGTACTTATTATCAGGACATTGACTGGAAATGTTAGACAAAATATGTCTATTGTCTGGATTTTTAAAATCATTATTGCTCTAAATCTGGTGTATTGAATTTCATCTTTCCCCTAGAAAAGCATGCTAAAATAACCCTTTATTAACCTACTTAGATCATATAGTGTTTTGACTTTCATATGCTAAGGGGATCTTTATATTATTTTCTCAAAATGAATCATTTCATTTTGAAACGGTGGGAATGATATACCATCTCCACCCCTTATTTTCTTAATTGTGGGGGGTTGAAGATGCATAATTTTTATTGATCAAAGCTATATAACGAAAATAAAATGGATGAACAATTTCATTTATCATTACTGAACTAACATTTTTATAATCATTCAATGATCATGCATAGATATATATTCATACGAGAACAAAGCATCGATAGATGGCGCTGCTTATATTATATTTAGACCTAACACTTAAATATTTCGGACTGTCTTGTTTTTAACTTATCTCACCTTGGAAAAGATTTATAGACCAAGTCTCAGAGCCATCTTAAATTTAAATGCCTTGGCTAAGAGTTAATTAGAAAACGAATGAAAAGGATTGATGTTAATGATTACATTATGGAAATTAGTGTAGTACACTCCCGAATAGTTCGTTTCGAGACTATCCAGTTTCCATGCTACCAACCTAGTTTTCTTTTATCATAAGTGGAAGACAAGGCGTTTATTAAATCATCTATTAAGGACTTTTTCAAAGCGTAAGAAACTGTAAATTTTGGCTCTTAGCTTAGGACTACCTCGTCATATCTGTGTAATCATTTATCAGTGAAAAAGGAACTCGTTTTGAGTCCATTTTCTTAAGAATCGGGTATAAGATTTGCGTTCATTTGTTTATGTTTCCTACATTTAATTTGAGAAATATAAACTTTTATCAAAATGTCAACAGTTTATATCCTTCCAGCGTCCTGGAATAGGGGTAGTGTGTCTTCCCCATGATCTGGGGGTCCAGGGTTCTAATGCTGCTTCGGGTATGGTTGTTCTTCCATGTTCTATCTATAAGGTGTGTGAATATGCCCTCCCATAAAAAGGGGCTGTGCAAGCGAATGTGACGAGTGAGTGGCAAAAGTCGTACTCTTGATCCTAGATGGAGCTACTACAAAACAAGAGACGCTGATTAGGCTTAAATCGTTGGACACCTCAGAGAGCTTGTCCAGGGCAAGTGCCATAAGAAACAACAACAATATAGCTGAATCGCATTGCATATGTAAAGGCATATACCAAATTTCCTTTCTTCGTCTCAAAGTCATTTTAGATTATCGCGTTCATAAATACACAGACACCTAAAAACGTATTTTTCTGACTCAGTAAGGTTTAAAACGTGAAGAATCTTTAAATTCTCAAGCTCCAATTCTTCGACGATTACAATTCTTTTTCTTTCTCTAATTTTTTTGACAATTACAATTGTTTTTCTTTTTCCTATTTTTTGACAATTATAATTTTTTTTCCAATTTTTAACGACGACAATTCTTTTTTCCCTCCAATTTTTTGACCATTACGATGCTTTCCCCCCCCTTTTCTGAAGATTACAATTCTCTTTCTTTCTTCAATTTTTTGGCGATTTACAATTCTGTATCTTTTTAAACAAAATTTTGTAAATTAAAAAAAGTTATTTTTATTGTAATTTTTTCTCAAAAGTATATAAAATACTTTCTGAGATTCATTTGATTATTCTGTCATTATATTTAACCTTTTGAGAATTCCGATGTGATTCAAAACTAGGAAACAATTATTTCTTTTACTTCTAAATCACCCTATGTATCACTTTCCGGTCTTATATCTACAACTAGTTTTTAATCCGAAATGTTCCTTGAAGAGATTTCCATATCAGCAAAGCCATCGTTCCGTTCACCTCTTAGACAAGTATGTCAACGAGTTTTTTTTTTCGCATTCGGCATCAGAGCCCATCAATAAGAGGCGGGAAGGATTTTTATATCTAATTCCTCATACACACCCCAGTCTCACTCTTATTTTTTTAAAATTCCATTTCACAAACAGATGGAAAGATGAAAGTGGAACGATTCTCTTCTATGCGGGTTCCGCCGTGGAACGAATGGCCCGTGCTCTCCACTTCCCCACGCTGCTAGACGCAAAGCCATAAATATGATTTCACAGCATCAATCGTCGCGGATTTTCCCTCATTCGTTCTTTATAGTTTTGTTTTTGCTATTCTGTTGCTATTTTTTACACTCATGTCCATAAATTAAGGATAATTCAGAGTCAAGTGGAATTTGAACTCTAAAATACACATATCACCCGTAAAATGACTACACACATCTTTAAAAATCACATGCAAATTACAGGAAGCCACCAAATGACACCAATAGTACAACACATTGACGAAAGTATTAGAGAGGGATGTATAAGGAATACAGACCAATAAATAAAATTATGAGCCTTTGAGTACAATAGCCGCATATTTATGACACAAAGAACACATTTAGATAATTTTTATGGCCGTGGTGGAATTATTGGCCTTCTGAAATGCGGGCGTACCAAGTTGGAAGTATCCGAGGAACTTGGAATTGCCCAAAGTGTCATCTTTGGAACGATTCCAAGATGTTAGTAATGTGAGCAGCCGTTACAGCACAGGTCTTCCCCGAGTTACAATGCCGAATGAGGACCGGTATTTGTCAGTTACTGACAAATGAAACAGACGGAACACAGAATCAAGCCTATCTCGTCAGCTCTCTTTAGCCACGGATACGAAAGTTTCAAGGTAGTTTTCGTGTACAGATGGTTAGGGCAGAATGATCTATATGTTTGTAGGTTTGTCAGATGTGTTCATTTATTGTAACTCACTGTAGCCTAAAGTCGAGAGCAGGCATTGCGGACACCACAACAGTGGGCTCGTGTAATATTTTCAAACGAGTCCAGAATTAGCTTGCAATCTGATTCTCTTCACACTTTCATATGAAGAGCGACAGGTATCAGTTACCACTAAGAGAACATCATTGAACGACACCGTTACGGTAGTATAGAGTTGCTCATTTGGAGAGAAATTATTCTGTGACCCAGAACTCACCTGCATGTTCAAATCTAAACCATGACTGGTCAACTCTATTGGGACGTCATTCTGCAACAACATGTTTGCTATTTTCGGGGCGCCATGGAAGCAGAATTCTTGTTTATGTGTGGCCCGCTCTCACCGTGCAAACATCGTAAGCGAATGCTTTCTTTCGGAGGATATCACCCGTATGGACTGGTCAGCATTCTCATCGAACTTGAATCCATGTGTGGGACATGCTTGGCCGAAGAGTTGCAGCCCATCGGCCATCTCCTACACGTCTTCCGAAACTCATTGCTTGATGAGTGATGTACTATTCCCCAAGATCAGGTCGATAATTTGATACTCAGCATTCTTAGGCATTGAACGAACTGTATTGCATCGTCTGGAAGACATGCTGTGTGTTAATCATCATACCAACTACATTATATTGTTTTTTGTAAATAGGTTGTTTTTTTGTAATTTTTTCCAGGGGTAAAAAATCGCAATTTTTATTAATCATATCAAACATATAGCATCGTTTTTGCTCTTAGCCCTTTATTTAATAAATATGCTTTGAAAATAAGTCACATTTGTTTTGCATCTGACTTTTTCTTTTCCTGAACTTGCACTATCCTTAATTATAAAAATATATTCATATTCATAGAACATCAATACATTCGTGTGATCATATTATATCTGTATATTGGTATAGTCACATTCATAGTATATCTGTATATTCGTATTGTCATATTCATAGTATATTCGTATAGTCAATTATGCAAGCACATTCGTATAGACATATTCATAACATATCGTTTCGGTATATTCATACTGTCATATTAGTATATTCATATTCATAGTATGTCAATATATTCGTATAGTCTTATTCATAGTATATCAGTATATTTGTATAGTCATATTCGTATCATACTTGACGCATGGATGAGAATCGATGTCCATGAATGCTCAATTTTATTCTGACGGGAAAAGAATGTACGCCTGCATTAGGTACCTATGTTTCAGTAAAATCATCAAGTACAGTCGAGTATCAACAGTAACTTGTGCCTGATATAGAAAAGTCGGATATGAATTCAACCGTAACATAGATTGAGGATTAGGTGTACTAAATCTTTAAAAATAAATTTGTTCAAACATTTTCATTCAATTTCAGGAATAGATAATCAAAAGAAAGTGGAGCACAGTCCATCATGCCGGTTCCGCCTGAAAACAAATATTTTTAACTCCTCTTCCCGATGATTCTAGACACAACGCCATAAATGTAATTGCGCCGAATAAATCGTCTGTGATTTTATCTCACTCATTCCTCCATATAATTTCTCCTTTTCCTCCCCCCTCTGAGGTGCGTTACTTAGGCAGTCTAGGGGAAAGTGAAGCACATCTCTTTTCTCGAATCGATGATGTCGACATCGCACTGTCCTCTCTTTTTCCGGCTGTTGTAGATCATAAAACATTGCAAAACTGGTATTACTTTTTAGTTCGGAATTTAAAGTTCCTCATTTCCAAATGTGGCCGTTCTCACGTTCGAGATAGGGAGAAGTGAGTTTTTGAAATATGCCACCATTTAAATGCTGATTTAACACATGAACGGAATTAAGTGGTTTTATTTTGGGATGTTAAATCGTGCAGAGCATTTGCAGATTTGATATTTATTACTTTCGAATTTAAATAAAATGTCTCTTTTTTAAGCTTTATTGGTTTTCAACAGATAGATGTCGATTTTGTGATTGGATATCCTTTTATTTTATTTTCTCTTATAATTACTGGTAGAATATATTGCAAAGAAAATATTTATCATGAAAAATTGAAAGGAAAAGGTAAATTCCTTTACATCTGAGTTTATATCTTGCAACATTGTTGATGTTAGAAATAGTCAAAAATAGGATGTAAAAATCAATTTTCAGTCCCTAACTTCTAAGGTATTATAGTTATCAAAAATTAAAATTCAAAGGATGATCGTCTGAATGAGGTGCAGATTTCCCTATATGGTTTTATTTTACTATCTTCAATATTAAGAAAGTTGTAGCGAAATGAAAGCTTCAACCCTTCCCCCCCCCCCCGCTATTTGCATCCTCCCTTTGAGTAAGAAAGGTCATTTATGAGCTTATTCGAGATTTTTGCATTTCTAACTATATATTTCAAGCTAGTTAAGACAATATTCCATGCCAAACAAAAAATTTCTACTTATTCTATTTATAAAATAACATGGGCCAAGCTTTATACACATATATATGGGGGGATCTAGGTACCATGAGCAACGAAGAACCGAAGAAATTATCCAGAAATCCGAAATCTTGCCATGAGAATAATCTCAAAATATAGTCTTCCTACAGGAATCTACCTAAAAATTCTACCAAAAAAGTTTGGTTATTTCTACATTTTAAATATTTCCGAATCAACAATTTTGTATGCCTATTGTTGTTGTTTTAAAATCTAATATACAAACCTAAAATATCTAAAAAAGCACTTAATATTTCATCTTGAAGTCAAAAATTGTAAGATAAAAATTCTAAACATGTAAAATTTCTTAAGGCTGGTCATTCACAACCACTCAAATTCAACACGCGCCGATCGGTGATTTTAATTTATGTCATTGCATAAATTAAACCTTAATCATTGCGTCTAATTTTATTAAATTTCTTTTTGGCAACATAATATCATAACGTTATGGCAATCTACGTTATTACATAAAAGTTATAATGAAGTGCAATTTATGAGATTCAAATGAACCTTCAACCTTATGAATACAGGGCAGCTCCTGCTCAGTAATTACGGAGACAAAGTTGCATTTTTATTAGCCATATTTAATTTCATTTCTCACTTTTTGCACCAGTTATGATTTCTCAGTGAGTATTTAGTTCAAGTCAGATTTCATTTCCATTTAAATACATGTGAGAATAACACTTTCAGGCGATTGAAATTCAAGGATCGAAATAAGAAACTACAACTGAGAAAGAGGTTTGAAGTTCTAATTGCAAATTTTGCTCTTAATAGCCAGAGGACAAATTGGCAAGGTGTTATTATGTTCCTGCGAATTAAAGGCGCAGATTGGCTTGGAAATGCTAATTTTTCTTACTTACCAATGGAAATATTAATCCTCTTAATAAATAAATTGGCGCAAACGTGAGAAACACCGATTCTTTATATTCTTACCCTAAAAGATACTTTAATCGACATTATCAACTTTGCAAACTATTTTCATATAAATTAAAACACTTCTAAGAATACATTAGCAAATATTTGAAGAAATTAATTAATTGGTTCATTTAAGAATGTAAGTGCTTCAATAAATTTTTCAGCTCAGTTTCACACGCTGTTATTCTAACTCATTATTTTTGTGTTTGTAAGGATGGTTTTTTTAGCTAATTTTTGAGTCACTTCGAAATGACCTGCAATTTTTAAACTATATCTATCTATCTATATCTATATCTATCTATCTATCTATCTATCTATATATCTATATCTATATATATATATATATATATAATATAGAGAGAGAGAGAGAGAGAGAGAGAGACTGTACTATTTTAATATTTTTTTAACTTATTTTATTGATTAATTTAATCAACTTTTAATTCTGTAGAAATGATATTACTTAATAGGCAGCACCAATCAAGTCATTGGCAACTAAAACTTATGGGATAAGCCTCGTAATTTTGAACCTTGGTCAGAAGACGAGGCGACACCTGATCTCCTAAGATTGCACATCGCATCAACAGGAAGACGTTTTTCTCAACGGATTTAAAGTGCCCCAATCCCACTTACGCTATGGTTCTTCGGTGGAATCGGGTCTCGAATCTATAATCCTTCGGCTCCAAAGCCTAGACACCACCAGACCACAGAGATTCGTCTGTACACAGCCGTATGAGTTTTATGCTTTTTGCACTTTGAATACCTTCCCTTTTCATGTAAATAAAGTCATAATTTAACAAAAAAAAACTATTAATATAACCAAATATGACTATTTGGTAATAACAATATACTAAAATTTGTGCACGCGAGCGACCGCGTGTTTGTTTTTATGAGTTTTTATGTTTTACACCTGCAGATAGACAGACAGTTGACTCTTTAACATAATTTCTCGAAATTTGACATGAAGCTATAATTTAGGTGATAAAACTCTGTGCAAAATTTTATCTATCAAATTCATTAAATTTTTATAGTTTTCTTGGGAGTTTTTTCTATTCAAACAGGACAGGCACACAGACTTCTTCTTAATGGATTTCACTTAAAAGTTGATTGAAATCTGCGAATCCGTTTTGAAGTCTATGTACCAAATTTCTTCAATCTGGATCAAAGTATTTTCGAATCTTCCTCTTCACGGATAGATTTGAAAAAAATGACTTCTTCTGACGCATAATTTTTTTTTACTCATAAAACTTTAAAAATCTCTTATGTTGGAACTTTTTGATGATAACAATATTTGTTGTTGTTACTTATGGCACTTACCATTGGGCGAGCCCGCTGATGAAAGCATCCGTTGATTTAAGCCTAATGAGCATCTCTTGATTTCGATGTAGCGCCAATCAGGGCCAAGAGTACGACTTAGCTACTCACTCATCACACTTTCGCTTGCACAGCCCCTTTTTACAGGGGTGCACAGACACACATCTCACAAATAGAACACAGGACAGCCATGCCCTAACCGGGACTCCCAGAACACGAGGAAGACGCGCTATCTCTGTGCCAGAAAGCTGGCTGATTACAATATTTTCGTTTTGTATGCTTAAAATAGCAGTGGCTTGATAATAAAGAATCGGCTTTAGAACCGTTAGTTTCCACATTGAAGCCTGACTCTATAAAAGGACCGTTGTGTAAGACCGGTCTAGTGCTCATTAAATCCGTCGGGTGCGAGTGTCCTCCCTCTAAAGTGATACTGAAGTCTGCGTGGGGATTACCAGATTAGGTGTTGTTTTCGTTATTTGGTGACGATTTAATATAGCCTGAGTGTTATTTTAAAAATAACAACAAGGATTAATCCAAATGAACTAAACTAAATTGAGCTCCTAGTGTAAAAGAAAGATACAGGTATAAATTGGCCAAAAGTAAGATCTGGCTTCTCTGAAGCTCTAGTAATTTTAAACTAAAAGAATGAAAGTGTTCTTCTTGGTCTCAGATTTAATTACTAAGTTGTGGTGATTAGTGGTGCCTTCATGTCTAGTTCGCCGAATTGCCGAACATCATGCTTCTTCCTTTTAAAAAATTTTATTCCCTGCCTTCTTTCCACACATTTATTTATTTACTTTTTGTTTAATCACCTTGATCATCGTATACGCAAAAAGAAAAAAATTAATAAGCCGCTCTCATAATGCGAATAAAAGCAATTCAAATTTAAAATTGATTCGATGCATCTGTCCTGTGTTTATTTTGCTTTATCACATCGGCCATTGTCTCCTCTTCACGATTCATTAAGCAAATAATTGAACGATTGACAATCTATAAACATGATTCTGTTGAAAGTGGAAGTTGAGATTTTGCTTTAAAATAAATGTCCAAAGAAAATAATTTTTTGTCTATATACTTCTGCGCTGACAGAAACAAGTGAGTGATTAATTAAATCATGAATTAAATGCCATTTGAATGTCATCCCAATTATAAAAATCACTTTTATATGTTGTGTTTAAAATAGATTAGTAATGCTATAATAAAATTTAGAGATAATCTAAAAAATTAAATAATATCACTTAAAAAAATAATGATATTTTGCTTTTAAAAATAGATAACAACGATTTTTTGTGGACCATTATGTCACAAATTTACTAGGAGAAAATGTTAGAATTTTGCTTGAGTTTTAATTTACTGAAATTCGAATAAAAGTTTTCAGAAAAAACTTTTTTTGTTGTACAAAATTTGATATCTCCAAATGCAAATATTTATTCTTTAAAAAAATTAAATCTGGAGTATTACATGCATTACTCAATGTATAGAAATTATGAAAGTGTAGGAACATAGTAAATTTAAAAATTGCAACAAAAAAGTTGTTAATAACTTTTTGTAATTATATTGAGGTTTTATTTTCAAAATTCAACCCGTTATACTTATGTTTAAGTTCATTTAAAACGGAATAATTTAATAGGTATGTAAAATCAAAGAATATTTTTAATAAAGGATTGAAGATAAACACTAGCTTTATCTGAAACATATATATAAAAATGACCGTTACTTTACAGCTAACAATTTATTAGATACAGTCAGACCTTCCAGGTATCAAATTTTGATTTAAATGTTTAGAAAATTATCTTGAGGATAAAGTATCTAAAATATGCTTTGATGGAAACATTTAAGTCCTCTAATATCCGATTTTGTTTCAGCTGATATTCTTGCAGTTTATCAATTCTTATTTCACCCTCACGTCGTTACAGGATTTCCCAAACTTAAAAAAGAAGAAGGAAAACTGAACCCGGAAATTTAAAGAAACATCATTAAACTAAAGGTTAAAAAACAAAAAATAGAAAAAAGCTTTTAAATGAATTAAATGTGGTTATTAATTATCGGAACACGTCTTAATTAAAAGTAAACTAATTTTTTTATATTAATCAACATTCTTCCAATATAACTTTTATTTTTATTAAAATTTTTATTCAATAAAAGAGAAAATCTCTTATTGAATCATTGATTCAATAGAAAAAACGAAATGATTAATCTATCTGAAGAAAGGGTTTAATATGAAATATGAATTGATCAATTCATCTTATGAATAAGTTAGAGGAAGAATTATAAATTGATGAATAAATCATAAATTTTATCAGTTTTTTTACATTTTTGTCATTAAATTTGAAATCAAAGGAATACACCCAGAATTATTATTTTATTAAAAAGGCATATAGGAATGTTCTCAAAAAGATTAAAGTATCCCTTTTAAGATTGAAGTCATATCAAATGATTCTAAAGGTTATCAAAACGTGTCACGAATTAAATTGATAGTTTGAAAACAGACGATAAAATTAATGTCTTCAATTTCAATAAAAATTATTCCAAATGAATCTCTCCTGGATGCCAAGAGAATCCTAAATGAATTGTAAAACTAAATCGTTTGATGTATAATACAATTTACTGTCAAACTAAGAATTTTTTCCAAAGAAAATTCTAATCATTTTCTTTCGTACGAGGCGAGTAATAAATCTAAGTTTTTATGTCGACTCGTAAAAATTTCAAAAAACGACATTAATTGCATAGCTGGAGGCGAATGCCAGTTTTCCCAACTGACGGACAACATGCCGCAATTAAAATTTCACTCACTCCACCGCTACAAAGTGTATGTTGATCTAAAAAACTCGATACTTCAGAAGGATATATCATTGCAGCCGAAGCAAATAAGGCGGAATGACTAAAAAATCGGGACAGACAGACAGACGGAGTCGAAGGCTGGTGAGAGTTTAAGAGCCCTTCTTCTTAGCCTCCAGAAGAATTTAGTCAAATATATGGATAACCTAATTGCTAATGGGTACCTTAATGATAAACAATCCGAATCCTTTCATTCCGAGGAAACAGGTCAGACTCGTTGAAAATCAGCGAGGCACTTGGCGGAGAAAATCCACTCATTGAAGTCTTGGCACCCTGAGGAGCGTTAAATGTTCCCCTTAATGTCACTTTTGACTGGTTGCTTATTCAAATGGCGGTGGAATGTTCCTCTCGAATACCTTTTCTAAGGAGTGCCACGCGATTTTTAATTTTGTAATCGCTTGTTGTGAATGTGTTACTTCGAAGTTCGATCTATTTCGGTTTGTTGATGCAAGTCCATGTAAGAGGGGAAATGCCTGCCAGATACATAAAAGTGGATTTATAGCTAAATTGAGAAATATCCTCGCTCGTTCCGTATGAAAATCCTTCTTAAGTTCCCATGAATAAATATGTCATCATGAATAAATAAAGTTTACTAGCCGCCGGCGACCAGTCGGTTCGCTAGTATTAATGCTCGCTAAAATGTTCATGTAATATTTTATATAGCTGAGTCTCATAACAGGTTTTTCACCAAAATATTTTTAAACCAAACAAATTTTGATAATCATATAATTCATTTATAGTATTATTTTCTTCAGATGATCTGTTCACTGTACTACTCATCTTTCTCTTTCTATCCGAGCAATGATTGTCCCGGAATTGATATTTTACTTACATGGTGGAGGGAAAGGTCTAAAATTCTATGTTTTTATAGAATAAGGAGATTCTAATTTTCATAAATGTAAACACACTAAACAAATAAAGACACAATTGGTTTTCAAGAGATGCGATAGTTTAAAAACAGCTTGGAAAATGCTGCGCACAGAGGAAATAATGGTGACACACACACACTTCTTTCTTTTATTTTTTATCCTTTTTTTCTTTACTAATTTTCTTTCTACAAACCCTTTTTTCCCTTTGTTATTCCTTTTTTTTTCTTCCCTGCCCAGAATTTATTTTGAGCAAGCATAGATTAAATATCCATACAGACTTATTATAAAAGCAACTATTTTCTTTCTTTTTTAAACATCCCGTTATCTATAAATGAAAAACAACTGACTTCGCGTATTTCTTTCTAAACAAATCATTATTTATAACTTCCTGCTATCTTACTCAGTTGTTGTGGGGGAAGGAAATGTAGATTTTTGGCGGGAAAGTAAGAAAAGTGTCGTTTTAACTATTTTCCTCACAGTTTTTTAATTTTTTCTCTCCATAAGAACCATCCTCGTGTCTTAACGAAAATATTTTTAAAAAATTAGCCGAATCGGTAGAGCCGTTCTCCAGTTTTGCGCTTAGAAACGCATTTCGAGATGTATTTTTATTAATATAGATAAGAAAATTACCATTTTAGCAGGCATGTTGGTAAAAAGGAATTAATAAATTCCTGATTGATGATAGATGTTAAAATGTCGAAATGCATGCATGGATTTCAAATATATTTGACATAAAAGAAACAATAGAATACAGTAACCATCCCTCTTAATTAAAGACATTCGGATTAAATTTGAATGATCTGGACACCACCACAGCATTGTAGGGAGCTAAAGTTAAGTCCTAAATATCATTACCGGCCACGGTACAGCCTGTGTAGTGTTTAAAGATACATAAACATTTAATATTTGAAGTTAATTTACATTAAAAACATTTAAATAAAACTATCGGAGACAACGGAAGTAACGCTCAAAAGTATATCCAGTCTTTCGAACACCAGTCAATACGCAAGGTAGAGTTGAGTTGTCACACAACTTCCAAGTTCAAAAATAAAATGTTTTTGCTAAAACATTGTCATCTCTAGAAGAAGTTACAGCGGCATTATGATTTAACGTGGATTTTATTTCCCACATTTTATCTGCCATTGTTGACAATCTTGCCAAATCGTCGCCACTGATGGACAAAATACTAGAGATTTCTGTTGGTAATCTTTGAAACCAGAGAGTTTTAAGAAAAGATTTCACCTACCTTATCCGAAGCTAAATCCTTCATTTCACATAACAACTGTGACGGCTTCCTATCACCCAATTCCACTTCAGTTGATAATTTTTGAGTTTTTTGCGTTTCAGTTTTAGCAAAGATAGAGATGAGTCTGTCTTTAATAGCCACGTACTTGTCGCTCCCTGGAGGGTTGGTCAGAATGTCCGATGCTTGGGATAATATTTCAGCGTCAATGGAACTCACGACATAATCGTATTTTGTTTGATCTGTCTTAATTGCAGCATTTCGAAACTGGGATTCCAATTGGAGAAACCATATCTTTGGGTCCGGTTTCCAAAACGCTGGGATTTTAAGGCTGACTCGAGCGATCGATGTTGCAGTGTCACTTTCGTTTTCGCCATTATCAACCATTTACGATGGCTGAGTCGATGGCTTTCGACCATTTCACGTCCGGGTCATCAGTGTGTAGTATTTAAAGATACATAAACATTTAATATTTACAGTTAATTTACATTTGAAACATTTAAATAAAACTAGCGGAGACAACGGAAGTATCGCTTAAAGGTATATCCAGTCTTTCGAACACCAGTCAATACAAAAAGTACAGTTGAGTTGTCACACAACTCCCACTTTCAATAATAAAATGTTTTTGCTACTCGTTACACCACAAGCCCTTCCCTTGGAAAGCACGTAGCATCATCAGAAAGAGGTAGCCTATCTATACATTTGCTGTACCCACTCCGAGGGCGAGGTCATCCCCCTGGTGTGGTATGGAGAGAGGGATACCATCTCAGGTGTAGTCCTCGTAATATGACAGCGGTTTAAAATTGCGAGTCAATCCCAAAATAGCTCTAGTGTTGCTTTGTAACAGGTCGTTAATATAACTAAATTAAATTAAACCAATGTCAAGAATTACTACCATACCGGTAGCACCTCATCCTATTGGGAATAGGAGTATATAGCGAAAGAACCTGTACTTGTGTATTAAATGCATGCCATTGGCTAATAGTAGATATGAAAGAAATCTTTGGATCACGAGAGATTTTTTTTTAAGATTAAAGAATCTAATTAATCAAAATGTATTTCGAATACCTCTTTCCAATACACTAAAACTAAGATCTGATATAGAATATACAATTTATGGCTACAAGATCACATATCAAATATCGTTTATTTAAATCAATGCATTTTCTTGTTATTTTATTAGCTAAACTAAAGATGGTTGGCATGTTGAGGAACTTTTCTCATAACTTAATTCGCATTTTCATCATACAGGTTAGTCCTTTATACTCAAAATCTGTTCAGTTTTCTTTGTTTTAGAGTTATTATATTTACTTGTATTCAATCAGATGGACAAAACAAGCTTAGTTTGAATAGACTTTGTTCAAGATTTGATGAAAAACTACTAATTTAGTGCGAAGACTTTAGGCAATTATTTTAAACCAAAAAAGTAATACAAATTATAATGTGCTTTATAAAAATATTACAGAAAATTTTCGTATTTACAATTTATTCAGGCTTTAACAGAAACTTTCACGTGTAAACACTACACTGAATTTCTCTTCAAATTGAAATATTGTTATGGCATGAATAAAAATGTTTTATAATTTGAAATATATTTTAGCCTCTTACAAATATTAACTGATCTCTAGTTTGTTTATTGAAACGATTCCTTTTAGAAAGGATTGTCGCACGGTTTTTTGGATTGCTAAATTTTAATACTGCTAAGTATTACTTGTTCTCGAAATTGCTTACTATAAATATAAAAATTTAATTTCTTTTCCATTTTTCACCAAAACTCAAGAGAAATAGGAGCTATATGCGGACTTACCGAAGTAAATATTTGTTCGAATTTTTTTTTATAAAATTTGATCATTTCCTAGGAACATTTAGTGATTTTTGTTTTGACTTCTTTTACTGTGAGTATTATCCATTTCACTTTGTTTACATAATTCGTAAACTAAACAGAAGAATTTAATAAGAAGCTGTGAAGTCTAAAAAAATGCATAAAATACTGCCCTATTTCATGAATTAAATACATTATTAAACTAAATAAATAAGTAAAATTTTAATATTTTTCTATAAAATAGGATCAATTATTAATAAGTTCATGGTGGATGTTTAAAAAATTTTAACTGGGGCTTGAATTTTATGCATATAAAACAGAAATATGTAGGAAAAAACAGGAAAAAAATACAGTGTCTAATTCTAGATTTTATTCAAAACTAAAACTTTTTTAATGATTTTTAAAAGGTTATAAATAATTAGATGAAAACTACAACAATTATTTTCTGCTGTTAAATAAGCAATTTTTAAATCATTATCCCTTTTAAGCATAAAAGCAAGTGTGCTTGTATAATTGGTCCATTAAACAACTTGGCATTTATTTCAGAAAACATAATTACACGAAAAATTATCTTTGAACCATCAAAACAATTCTCAGAAATTGTTTTTCAATGATATCAGTTTATTTTGATAGTAGTTTTTCTTAATTTTAAGAATTAAAAAAATATTTGTTTCCATTTCTTAAAATATTTTTTAATTCAAAATTTAATTGGTTTCATTTTTTTTCCTATAAATATTCAGTTGAATACACTTGTTCCGAATTTGGAAACTAAGAAAGATTTTATTTAATAAGCATGGAAAATCAGAAAATAAATAGTAAGAAAAATGTATAACAGAAAAAAGAGAACTTGATTTGCTTTATTAGAAAAGTTCATGTACACAACAAAAATGATTTGAAGCATTTTAATGTCCTAAATGTCCATTTGATGAAATAAAGCATTTTAAAGTATATCTCAAATTATAGTTTTACAATGCTATTTTAGGTTTTAATGAATCAACTTTGTATAAGGAAATTGATTGAATTGTAAGTAAACCCTTTCAATATTCCCGGCATGCAGTTGAATGTCAAAGCTGGTTAGTTATAAATATAACAAAAGCTTGCCTTAATGTTTTTAAGAATTTTAAAGTAAGCTGTAGTAAATGTATGGAATTAAAATTCAATTAAATGAATCAAGATTAAATTAAATGAATCCATACATTTAGTTAATTAAGTTCTGACAATATTAGAACAGTCTAATTTCATAGAGGGCAAACAAGATTATAAATTTTTATACATCTTGAAACAACAAGAAAATTCCATATTAAAAATATGAAAAAGTTAAAAGAAATCAAGTTGACGTATATGAAAAAGAATAATACTGTTAAATTAATTTTAATTTTTTAAATTTAGCTGTATTATTCTTTTTCATATACTTCAACTTGATTCCTTTTAACTTTTTCATATTTTTAAGATGGAATTTTCTTGTTGTTTCAAGATGTATAAAAAATTATACTCTTGTTTGCCCTCTATGAAATTAGACTGTTCTAATATTGTCAGAACTTAATTAAGTAAATGTATGGATTCATTTAATTTACTTAATATGGAACATAATTATTAGTTATTCAATTAAGTAAATAAAATTTTCCTCTTTTCTCATGAAAATATTTAATAGAGAATTTGATGATAAATTTAGCACAAAATCAAGAATATGTAAACAATTTTATTATAAATTAAAAACTACCACATAGATAATTAAAAACTGGACAGAATAATTAAAATTAAAAAAAAATCATTCCTATTTCATAAATAAAAATCGTTTTAAACATGGATTATTAATGGACTATTAATTTTATTAATATTATATTTTCATCGTTACAAATGTAACCTGTCTTGAGACGAAACTTATGACTGAAGAATCAAACAAAACTTGCTTTCTCACGCTTGGAGTGCCGCCATTTTTGGAACGAACCAACAAAAGCCACCTGAAAAACCCTCGTAAAAGTAGCCAATAACATTGTTTGAGATTCGGGCTCTTCCTCTTGGAATATTGTCTCCCGAAGGATTCGACCGCTTCCTTTTGCCCCGGCTTCACTTTCTAAATTTAAGCCTAGCGGGAAAAGTTGGGTGATTAGCGGAGGATTAGTTGCATTATATATAACCTTTAGAACTTCATCTTACGGCTCTCTGCGTACTTAAGAGACTAAAGGTCAGCCGAGGATGATCCGCTGACCATAAGGAAGTGAAAGTAAGAGCCCCCCGAGAGAAAAATCCAAATAAAATCCGGAAACGGGGAAAAATAACGCTGTGACCTACATGGTGGGAGTTTGGAACTTAAGCAAACATCACTTTGCACTTCCCGCACGATTCCGGCATTTGTGTTGTAATAATAATGCTAAAAAAATTTAGTTTTTTAATAAATGTTTATTCGAAGTGACAGAATGCTGTGAGAAATCACAACATCGAAACAGGAAATAAGTTTCAAAAGTGAGAATTCCTTTTTTTTTTGTGTTATTATTATTATGACTTCAGATAGGTTTTATTGTTAACACTTATCCTTATTTCTTTTGCCATATTTCGATATTTAGCAAAAGTAATCGCATACATAACGATGCTGAGCGGGAAAAGCTTGATGATTAACGAAGGATTAGTTGCATTATACATATGTAAAATATTTTGCTTGATAAACACATTATTATATATGTGTGTGTACATTATTAATGTGTTTATCAAACAAGATATTTTACCCTTCGCTGTAAGTTTCGATACTCGCCTTGTATTCTGCACTAAATGCTATCTAGGCCAAAATTTGTTGGATTTTGATATGATAATTTTTAAAAGATGCTTCTCGTTATTTAATATTAATATACTTCTCATTAAACGATCAAAACGTTGTCCCTAGAAATATCAAATTTTTTAATATTACTAACTCCCCAGATCCGTATTAAGAAACACTGTTTGTTTGTTTTTAAATTAAAGTAATATTTTTTAATAATTAAAATTTATTGTAATTTTATATTTTTCTTCTGTAATAATGCAATCTATTAAATCATTTTTATACCATTTTAAGGAATTTGGCTTTCTAGTGATAATAATTTTCGTTCCCTTTTCCTTTTTTCGCTATTTTAAAAAATTATTTCAGAATTAATTTTAGCCACAATCTATAGAAAAGCTTTTTATTATTGGAATAAAGCTCAATTCCTTTTTGTTGGTAGTGTTGGCTTTATCAAATCTCGAATGTTGTTGATGGTGTTGTCTTTATCAAATTGTTCAAATACCTTTTACATACGGAAATGGCTGAAAAAATGGTTCCGTTATTAGCTTCAGAGCAGGAATTTCCCCTTTTTTCTCCAGGATTTATTCTTGCTTGCATTCTTTTTATAGATCAGTGACGCAAATATCGTTAGGCACAGAATGCAAATGCTGATATAATTATATCATATGAAGAAGAAAAAACAGCTACGAAAAAACTCGTGACATTATCATAATACAAATTTTAATTTTGCGTTTCGTTTCCTGTTTAATTTCCTTTAAGTAAAAGCATTTGAAATTCAAGATATTACAGAAAAACAGCAAGTACATTTATTACCATATTTGTTAATTTAGTTTGAGTGGTAATGTGAATATTATCAAAAATATCTTCATATGCCTACCCAACAAATAAATATTCTTGATTTTGTCACTCAGAAAAAGATCCATGAATATTTTTTCATATTCAACTTACAATAATTTCTATGAATCAAAAGAAAGGAATCTGTCCTTCTCTGACACTTTATGCATTCCATAATTTATTGATGCTTTTTCGAATTTCATTTTACATCAAAAGGATACTTATTAGTTAAAATATACACACTTCATAGCTTTTATTCCATTCTTTTTTTATATATAATAAAATATAAATTTATTTCTAAAAAATATTGTAGGAAATAATCAAACAAAATTTTTAAAAATTATTGAATTAACAAAAAAATTTGTTGCGAGACTTTAAATAAAAATTAAAAAATATATATTGATATAATTTTTATTGAATAATTGAAAAAATTCTTTTCTTAAACTAAGTAACCTATTTTATTAATAAATACAATTGAAATTTTTATAATTTTTCATCATCTAGAATTTGTTAAGTTTTACAATGGAAATGAAATATTCCAAAGAACATCTTGAAGAGTAAATATTGTTTTTAACACACAAAATAAAAACTTCAAAAAAATTTATTTTCATAAAACTTGATTTTTTTAATACAGTTCTAAGTTTTAAAAATAGTATCGAATCGTCTAGCAAGTGAATTGGCCAAATAAGTTCGGTATTGCAATTTACAACAATAACGAAACAAAACAAATACGGCTTACATCTTTTATTCATTGTTAAAATTTATCATGGATATCGGCAGTTTTTGCGTCTTTAGCGCCATCTGTGAACGAAAGTGTTAACTATAATCAAAGGGTGGACATCTAGATTAAATAAAAAGTAAAGAAATGAGTAAGTTTCGGAAAATTCGATTAGAAAATTAACTGATATCTGATTTTAAATGTATTTAGTAAGAATGAAGTTTACCTGCACAATTTATATGAAAAGGATGCAAATGTTTTAAAATCATATAAATTATTGTCGGAAGTCGTTCTGATTAAATGTTAGGTAAATGGAAAAAATATAAATTATTATTTAATTGAAAGAGAATTTCAAGTTAAAACTAAATCATTATTTTGGTCGTCAAAGAAATAAACATTTTTTAAAATCTTTTTGTGATTCTTGGATTAATAATTACTAGAGAGTATGCTATGATAAACTAAAAGTTCTGAATAGTTCTATTTTTGAATACGAATTATAAATTAATAAATTTTCTTTAAAGAAAGTAAAGGAAATATGAAAGTTTTCCTGATAGAAAACTGTTTTATAAATATCGATTTTTAATGTAATACTTAAAACTGGCAATAAGGTATTGAATTAAACTGAGTTTACACAGCTCTAAACGTACTAAGGTTTGAATTAGTTTTCATTCGAACTATTTAATATCCTTTAGGTAAATATTTCACATCATGTGATCAAAAATGAGTATTTTTTTATGCATTAAGTAATTAAATATTCTCTACTGGTACTTATATAAGTAGATACAATTGTTTTAGTCATTTACAGTTAATAACAATGTTTAGAAGATTTTCTTTCTGTTTTTTGAAGCTTTCGCTTATGAATGGATAAAGGTGGTGAAAAGAGCATACTCTCTTTCTCTCTTACTCTTATTTTATAAAGTTCAATGATTCGAAATTATACAGAAACATAGCTATTCATCATTTTTTTTCACTCAAAATACATAAGATATTAAAAGAATTATTTTCCAAACATATATTAAATAACATCTTTAAATACTGATCATAAGGGATATACTTAAATATTGTTCCGAACATATTCTTTCTATAAACAAAATTGCTCTTTCGGACCTTTTAAACATCGATATAGATTGAAAGCCTTCTTTCTATTGATAAAATACCTTAATTTTATTTCCATTTTTAAATCAAATTTTTGAGCTGGTGACGCTCCAAGAAAACGAAAATGACCTGTTCACGAAAAAATGTTATTTGCAATTAATTTCGTATCAATTTATCATAAATAACCTTTCCTCGTTTTATAAGGGTTTCGAAATTTGTAATAATGTCTTGGATCTTTTTAACAAAATGTAATGTCCGAACGAAAATGAGAACAGCAGTTACAATATTATTTTTTATATAAAACTAAAATTTATTAATTTTTATAACCTTTAGTTTTCATATCCTAAGCAAAGAATA
>JAOUZG010001441.1:1047398-1072341 GCA_026289955.1 Argiope argentata | reverse complement strand
TGTGTGTGTGTGTGTGTGTGTGTGTGTGTGTGTGTGTGTGTGTGTGAAATTTAAAGGAAAAAAATAATAAAATTTTAAGGTTTAAATCATTCCTTACATTTTTTCTTTCAAAATCAAATTCAGTGCAAATAAATATTTTTACCCAAAAAATAATTTCCATCAGTCTTTTCTACCTAGAAGGAACAATTCTGCTCAATTTGTTGGCAACATTAAATTTTATATTTTTATTTATTTGATTTCACAGCTTTACTTCTCTCAAATTTTGGATATAATCTTGAATTTAATACAAATATCTGTAAAATGTAGGCTCCATTTTTCTTCCATTTTTTTCTATTAAAATCAGTTAAATTTAAATGAATATTCTAGCTCAAAAGTAACTCTTGAACGGTCAACACTGTTCAAGTTTTGGATAAATTTTTAATTTGATTTTTTAAAACTAAAACTAGCTTCACAAAACATTTATTTGTAACACTAGATTTAAAATTATTGTGAATTACTTTTTTTTTTAATTTCATATCTTTACTTGCATTAAATTCTGGATATAACCTTGCATTTAATATAAATACCTGTAAAATATAAGCTCAATTTTTTTAAATAAAATTAAATTTAAATAAATATTTCAGCCTAAAAATAATTTAACGGTAATTTTAAGTCTACTCTAAATCGACAACTTTGCTAAAATTTTGGGCAAATTTTTAATTAGTATTAAAAAAAATTTGTGTTTCAAAACATTTGTTTATTCAAGTGACTTCTCAATTTTCAGATCCGAGATCTTTTTCATTGTCCGCATCCTATCTAGGCAGGATGCCATTTTCCGCCGAAACAATGCCTTAATTTCGAACGGCATTGACATAACGGCATCTCGGGGACATTGTTGTAATCCACAGCCTTTACGACCGGAAAAGAACAGAGATTTCGAGAGGGAACTTAAACGAACACGAATTATTAGATTAAGATTCCGCTCCGCTGTTCGTTCCGAAATGTTTACGAAACTGTTCGGCCGCGCTGGAATCCAATTTCGAAACCGAACAACCCGTTTCATAGCTTCCAGGCTCGTACGTTTTTAATTCCTCGTGTCACGTGACGTGGAACCCGTTTCCAAGTTCGCGCCGACTTAACACTTCCCCAGAAGTGGTTGTGTTTCCGGAGAAGAAAGAATACCGCGAATTAAGAGAAAATGTTCCCGCGTTACGGATGGACTAAAGGATTCTGATTTATTGCATTTCTGGGTGACGGTTTGTTTGTGTCGGTTTGGAACTTCGGAGCTTGCTTTTGATGTGAAAACGCCGCACTGCAAAGTCTTCGATGAGATATACTCATTGATATATTTTGTTGTCATTTTTTATAAACTTCTGGATAATGATTAAATTTCGATATTTTTTATCATCTATATAATGCTTGTGTGATTTAAATATATCTGTAATTTTAATTAAATAAATAAGCACTTTTTTTATCATTGTGCTAAAACAGTATAAATCAAACGATATATTTTTCAAAATCGTCTGCTGTGGAATTTTAATTGAAATTTTATCACTGTCGATGAACCAAACGATATTTTCCACCAAGTGAAAAATTATCGTCTGCAATTTTTTTAAAGTGGAATTAATATAAATAGCTATTATTGAAGATTACAACAATGTGATTATATAAATGTTTTGCCAAAAAAAAAATCATCGAATTGAAATGAAGCAATTGTTATAATTAGTGCATTTAATTTTAATTAGAAATAAAAATCATTATCATGAGTGATGCTAGGATAACTGCATTTACACAAATCCTGCAGATTAATAAAATTTATTTTTGAAGTCAATAATATGCAATAAAACAAATGGATTCAGTCTTGTATAGCTGGCTAGCAGCTGCGGCTGTTGCCCCCTTTGTGGTCATTCTATCATGTTGGACACTTGCAGTCTTCCGAAGTTACAGACCGGACTGGCGATTGCTGGATATTTTTCTTTACGCTTTGGTCTGCATGGAGGTAGCTTCGGCACTTTTTAGCTTCGGATATTCGATACTTGAAGCTATTCGTCCAGCTCTGGAAGCCCCCTGTCGCTTCATCATATGGGGGCTGACGGCAACACGTGTTTTTCACCTGTCCGCTGTGACATCTTTGCTGCTGGACAGGGCACTCGCATCAAAGTGGCCAAATACCTACAGATCGAGTGTTCGACACAGCCAGGTATGTAGATGAATTTACTTTTTTTTTTCTGCGCTCTGATAATTCACACGCAAATGAACCGTTCAAGTTGGTTTTAAATTCTTTGAATTTCTTTTCCCGTGAAAGATTATGTACGATATTACTTTATTTCTGATCTTCTATAAAATATTAATCAGATATAGTTAATACTGAATAAAATTAATGTTTTATGGTCCAGTATAAGAACATTTTCGTGCAAAAATTTTCAAATTTTGTTTGCATGTTGAATAAATTAAAGCTAATGATGAATAAAATGCAAATTAAGATGAATTCAAAGAATATTTTTTCATATTCTACAAGCTTATTTTTTAAAAGAAAGCTTAATATTGACGATTAAAAATTAATTATTTCAGTTATTGTCATTGCAGTGGTTTTCGTTTCTTTTTTTCTTTCCTATCGTGAAACTTTTTTCATAATTAAGAACTTAAATTTTTCCTTATTATGTGCTAAATCACTTAATAAGGAAATAATTAGCATATTCATTATGTGCATAAATATTTGATAATCATTGGAAGTCATTTTATAAATTGCAACACACAAAATATTGCCCCCCCCTCTGTTAATGAATGAAGTAACTTTAACAAAAGGAAGAGGGAAAATACTTTAAAGGCGAAAACCTAAAAAAAATTAATTAATTAAAGAGAAAAAAAATACTTTAAAGGGACAGGCGAAATTATTTAACATTTTAATGCTTTAAAGCTCCTACTAATTATTACATTAATTACAAAAAATATTATATTTGGATAATGCCTATATGATTTCCTACTGAGAATTTATTTTCATAACAAAAAAAACGGCAAATTTGTAGCGATTTATATAAACAGGATAAATATCACATTAATAGCATAAAATGCTAATCGTCTCTCTGTTATCTGCCATCAAGTTAAAAAAAAGTTGTTACAACTCTTTGCTTTCAAATTGAATTAGGGCGGTGTGAAAAGTTTGAAATTCAGTGGTTAACTCTAATACCATCTACTGTATGGGAACGCCATCCAAAATACAGCAAGAATTTCTTTCAAGATTATATTCTTTTACATTAGTTCTAATGATGGAACATCGGAAAAATAAAATTCTTTCGAAATTAGATATATATGCATCCAACACGAAAAAAATGAATGTTGAACAATGTGCATGTGTAAAATGTTTCCCCGTTTAATTTTCTTATAATTAAAGGCAGAAAGATAATTCAAACTGAACGAGTTATCGCTTCAACAATAAATTTTTTTAAAAAAATTTCATTAGATGCAGTTCTTAGACGATAGGAAGTGAGAACTGATTTTCAATCCTTAGTTGACAACTCCTAAACATGTGGCATCTCTGCACATCTCTTTTATCAGTTGAAACTTCTTTCATCCCGAGAATTCTTATGAAAATAGTCATGAAATTAATATATGAGGATGAAACAATTGATGGGGCACTTTTACATTTCAAATTCCGGAGATAACTTTTGATTTGTGATCAATAATTCTCAAGTGACTTCGAAACGAAGCATTAATTGTATAAAAGGTAAATAAGATCTGTGACGCAAACAATAAATTCATTTAGAATTTCTGACAAGTTTTTTTTATAGTTTTAAAGGCTTTATTATCAAAAGAAAACAAGTCCTTTTTACAAATTGATATGTTTATGGAAGGGATATATTTGGTTTTTTCAAAGGCTTAGCATCTTTAAATCAAATTTCAAACCAGAAAAAATAAATTTTCATACAGACAAGACAGAACAGAACGTCGTCGCATACCCACGTATCTGTGACCATTCTAGTTGCTGCACGGGTTAATGGGTATGTTACGGTAATTTTATTTAATTATCAAAATATTTACAGTAGGAAAAAACAAACAAACAAACTATTTACAGTATTTACAAGCATATAAGATCTGATATCGAGATGAGCAGTTTACTGAAATTTCCGACCTTGAAAAATAATTTGATACAATTATATGCTGAAATATAAAATGTATTAAGATATGCATATATTCTGTGTTCACTTATTTTTAGACAGATAAGACAGTAGTCTGAATATATAAACATTAAAATTGGAGAAACAAACAAATAAATAATGCATTTCATAAAAATAAAGAACACGTTCATTTTTAACAAATAAAAATATTCTGATGGATCCAATAATTATGTTTCTGAATGAAACACAAAGAAATTTTTGATGTTATTCTACTAAAGGTTTAATAAAATATCATAAACTGGAATGTGCTATTTATTGAACCATTCTACAGCTTAGCATTCTATAGCACATCGTCAGCTTAGTTTCAGAATCTCGTAAGTCCAAATTTAAGAAATTACGAATTATAAAAATGCGAATAATCTAGAAACATTACTTTAACACCCTCATAAAACCCTCGATAATATTAGTGCTCTTTGTGGGCATTTTTAAAACTTTTATTAGTGCTTCTAGTGATTATCTGAAACTTTTATTAGTGTCAATTGAAAAATTCCATTTTCCAAATTGTATGTTTTTGAAACTACTTGTATTGGTTTTAGTGATTAACTGTACCTGTCTTTGTTTTGTTCTGATAAAATATTCCTGCGAATTCTAGAATTTAGTAAGTTTTACGTACTGTCTTCACACTATTTATTTTGAAAAAAAATATTGTAATAAGTATCACAAATTTAATAGGTCATTGCATGATCATTCTTTGGTACTATATCTTGAATATCGAGCGATATTTCATGATATCATTATACGGTCAATGGCTTATTCTATTTGAAGTTAAATCATGTGTTATATATAAGTTGTCAAATGAATAACGAGAATAAATATCGACAAGAAAGAATAAGTTTTTCTCTCACTTGACAAATTTGCTTTAAAAACGTCAAATATGTAGATTTTTTTTCTCTCTCTTTATTGTGCAACTTTCCTACCCAATATTTGTTATCCCTTGTTCAATTTTTCTGCAGTTTTGTGGTGGAATTTCCTTTTAAGTTGCCTATTATCCTATTATGCTTAAATAAATGTATATAACAGCAGCATGAAGAATTTAAATTATTTATTTTTGAAATATGAATACAATTCTAAAACAAATATGTTTTAATCTACTAAAGAGATATTGAAGTCACATTAAAAAAGTTTCTTATAGATAAAAATGAAACGCATAAATAATTAACATGTTACAGAAACCCGACCTACTCAATAAACTTCTTCAAACTTATAAGTCATAAGAAAACTATGAATTTAAGTTTCATATAAATTTATTTAATAGATTATTTTTTAATTATTAAAAATTACGTATATATTATGAAAGGGTTATTCTATTTTAAGTATTCTTATTCTTATTAGATGAAATATTACAGATATTTTAAATAATTTCATTCAATTTCTTTATTATTACAATTCGTAATATTTAATTAAGTTTTGAATCATTTTTTAAAAAATTTATTAACTGTTGCCGAAATTAATAAAAATATTTTTTTTTAGCAATTTTTGAAAATCGTTTGATTTAGTTTCTTCATTTGGTTGTTTACTTCATATTATTATAAAATAAAATTGCTGATAAGAAGATTTCCAATGTTATAATATTTGGTAACAAATTTCTTTTTATATTAAAATGTTTTAGAAATTTATTGAAAATGATTTAATAATCATATTCTACTATGATATGCAGCCGAATACTATATATTTTTCTTTTTTGTGAATTATCACCACGTAGTCATTAATAGTTGATGAGAACAGTAACTTTTGTCATAACATAAGCATTTAAATAACAAATTTTGAATTTTAATTACAAATATTGAAATAAGATGGAGATTTCGAGATAATTTATTAAATAATTAATCTTTTAATTATCTAGAGATTAATGAAAAATATTTTCTCCCCAAGAACTTTATATATCTGCTACTTTGACATGTTTTCCATATAAAATTATATTAATTTCAACTGGCTCTGATTCTTTTTTAATTGAAAGAAATGACAATATGCCGAGCTGATTAACTATAAGAAATTTAATTACTAATTATTATAATAATAAATATTCAAACAACATTTTGCATCATATTGAAAATAGCAAAGCTGATTTAAGCTTATTACATTCTTCTCAGTTTTTTACGGCGTTAAACGGATTGAAGAAATCATTGATTTCCTGGACTAAACTTATGTAAGCAGATTAGCCTATTTCGTTTTAATGACTGATTCTGAAATTTTCTTTAAAACGGTAATTATTATCAAAGCATTCTAAAAATATACGAATTTATTTCTTGATGTGTGTGTGTTTATGTTTTAGGTGAGGTATCACGTAATCGTGCTGGCCATCATCTCCATCTTCGTGGGGGTGACCTCCGTGTTCGCTCGTCTGCCATCTGCCGCGAACACCTGCTCCCTGCACCCCCTCGACTGGGATATTAAATTCTCGGCATTCCTCAGCTGCGTCTATGCCCTACTCCTGATCACAGGTAGGACCGTCCATTATCCGAATTTATGAGGGATCATAAATAATTCTTTTCACAAAGTTGGAGCGTAAATATTGGGTGGCTGACAAAAGAAGGAACTTCATAGATCTAGTTTAAAAAGATCACAGTTATATTAAAAAAAGTTCATAAAAGGTTATATCTTAGATTAAAAATACATGGAAAAATTTATTTATTGCTTCTCTGATGAATACTGTTAAATTTTTTTAACGAATTTTACATTATAAGCTCCATGAAATTAAATAATTTTCAATTTATACGCAGTGCCTTATAATGTAGAATAATAATTAATGAAACGTGTTCATTAATTTTATTCTAATTTACTCTTAAAAACGTCGGGTAAACAGAGGTAGTTTAATGGACATGATTCTATTATATGAATTGTTATTGCTTATAAATTCTGAATTCTTAGATTAAGTAGTTGAATTTAGTATCAAAATTTGCTTTGAAAAATAATTCTGTGGTTTGAAATTTAAAATTTTCATAAGATATTTCAAAATTATCGGGGGTTTTTAATGTTTGGTGAAAGGAGTTTTCATTCATTTTTCAGAAATATCTAAACGCAGAAACAATTTTTTTAATTATCGCCCTTCGAATTTGAATTCCAATATTAATTTTTTTTTAAAAAATTAAGGTAGGGTGCTAGTATATGATCGATACAAAAACTTTTCTGTTTTAGTGAAAAAATTACAAGTAATGAATTTGAGTCACGGCTTTGGGCATAAATACATGAAGTTTACTTTCTTTTATCAAACTATCAAGGGAAATGCAAATTAAAATACTTGATTTTCTTTAAGAAGAATGAATTTATTTTCAGATTGGATCATATTTATTTTCAACCTAATGCTTAAAAGCTCTTATTTTCTTAATACCTTAATTTTTTTTTAAAAAAAAAAACCTTACTGATATTATATAGCTTCACAACCATTTTTCCAACAAGTAGATAATTGAACTTAGTTCTCATTTCCATAGTAACGTATTCGATTCCATAAAAATGAAATGAAATCTTACCCATGTTCGCGTATTGTATGACAAGTTCATTATGGAAATTAGTGCTGATCTTGCTTCTTGCTGGAGGAAAAGTATTTAAAGCCGCAGAAACAAAACTAAGACAATAGGTAATTAAATGTTGACTGACCTGCGTAGAAATGTTTGCCGAGTGATCTATTTATTGATTTTGTTTGATTAGGAATCTATTCATTGAAGATTTCGACGTTAAAAATTATTGAAAATTGAAACCTATGAAACAGATAAATAAAAATAACAATCTTCATATACAACATGATAGTAATGGTAGAACCTTTTTTTAAAATTCGGATTTTCTTTTTAGAAATTGTTAGAGAGGATGCAAAATTACATTTATTTGAAATTTCACTGCGTTTGATTGCATTAATTAAAATTTATCAAAAGCTAGAGGTACCCGGACGGAGTTGTCTGTGGCATAGCATCCAAGAAGAAAAATTAGCTACAGACTTAAGTCCAGCCTTTACCCGATATGACATGGCCATGTTAAGCAACATCAAACAAACACAAAAAATATATTAAAAAAACATCGAAAATTGATACAAAGAAAAAATGTGTGAAGATGGCGCACATTCAGAAATATTTAGACAGTTAAAAAGGTAGAAATATGATATGTTCGTAGACAAAACGCAGGCGAATCGTTTCTCTCCTGGGGAGATTCATCCTGTCTCCGCAATTCAGTTGCAGTGTGATTTAAAGAAAGACGGTTATTTCGCTCATCAAAAGAATCTCCTACCCTAAGTGTGGGCATTATTTCTTTGATATTTACTAACTAAAGGTTTCTTTCAACTTACGGCCAAGGTTGAATTTCCCTTTTTTGTGGACATGGGGAGTTTTGAATCATTTTTCAGATGTAAACAAAGAAATGTACCACTTATGCATACCACAGTTCTTGCTATTTGCATATGCTCAGTTTGAGGTTTTCGCGGAGGTACAGATAAAGGCAGAGTTAAAATCACAATTATAAAACTCCTTTTTTTATTTTAATATGATTTTAAAGTACTTAAACCTTTCCAAATAAATGCTCTACAAAATGGCATAAATATCTCCAATATCCCTTAATTATTTCTTGAGTGTTTGTGGTTTTACCATGCAGATGATTTCAGAAACTGTCATTTTATTCTAAGTATAGATAATATGTTAAATATCTTTTCCACTGTATAAAGACATCATTTGTACATTTTTACTCCTGTTTTAAATAAAAATAATAAAAATGTGTTAAAAATCTTCAGATTCAATTTTTTTGCACATAATTTATTTAAGTTTAATATTTACTGTAAAAGAAATGAAATAATTTAATTTTAGTAATGAGCATTATTAATTTTTGAAATAAAATTTTTCTAATCATCGCTTATCATATATATAGCAATCAATTCGATTAGAAATATTGAAAATAAAATAAATAAACCATCGAATCCTTGAATTGTTTTTTCAGGTACCTAAATAGTAACTTAACAATCGTAACTCAGCTTATTAAAGTTAAGAGCTGAAGTCAAAGATAAGCGTAAGTTGATATATAATAACTATTATTATTTTTTTAAAAATGTTTAGGAGGTTTCTGACATTTAAACTCAAGTAATTGGATCAATAAATAAAAGAAATTTTGCCTATCAAATAATATGACGTTAAATTTAAAGCACAAATAAACTTTTTGTTAAATAATAAAATTGGAAGTAGCAAAAATTCAAGATATTTTTCATTAAGCCTATATAATTATTCAAAATTTAGAAATTGAATTACGATCCGAATAAACATTGTTGTGCAAAATTTCATATGAATTCATTGAAAATAATTTTATTTATAAATAATTAAATTGTAAATAAAAAAGAAGTTTTGAGAAAAATGTAAAAAATAGCAACCTTATCCTTTTATTATACTTCTAATAATTAACCTTTTAAACGTTAAATTATGCATTTAAAGTTATATTATTAGGTAATCGAGGTAATCGGTTACATGTTTCCTGTTTTATTTTCTTTAAAACTGAGAGAAATAATAAAAAAACTTATTAGTTTCTTTAAACTTATGTGGGTTTTTTTTAATTGCATGATTAATTATATATTATTAGAAAACAGACTTGTTTATATCCTATATTACGATGTTTCATGCTTAAATTTTGGAACAGAGCAAATAGAACTACATATGAAAGTACAAACAACCAAATATTAAAAAATCACTGCTCGTGCCAAATAGCAGAAAATAATTTCAAATATTCATGTCAATAAAATGGAATGCGCTAATTTTTATTATCTATGCACAAAGTAACCATTTTACTGTTAGTATCTGTCAAAAATGTGAATAGATAATTCTACTTACATATTTGTTTACTGATTAGTGACAGACAAGTTTAATCTCTTCCTTTTGTACCAGTTCACTTAACTAGCGTGATTCGGATCTTTTTGTTTCTTTAAAAATAAAATTAGAAAAAACGTTCCACTTAAATCAGGAATTATCACCTAATATATTCATGAATTCAATTTTTATTGTTTTATGTTGAGCGTGTTATTAGAAGTTGTGATATAAAATTTGATTCTTTCATTAGGTTATTATTAAAATGGATGTAATGTAAAATTAATTTCATGATAAAATTTGTTTCGTCGAATATTGAAGATTTTTAGTATTATAATTCAGGAAATGGCATCAGGTAGATGGTTTTATTAATTAGAAATTTCAACTAACAATTTTCCCAATAGTTTAAAAATTCTGAGAATTTTTATTTTACAGTTTATTTTCCATAAAATATTAAATTTTAAACTTTTTTTGTAAACAAGTTATCGATTATGAATTAATTAATTTCTTTAATTCTTGCATAATTTAATTATTAATGTATTTAAAAAAAGCAATATTTCAGGACATAAAGAAGATATCTTTTAGTCAGAAAAGAAGGGAATGATTTGCTTTGAATAATAAGCAGAATAAATGGCATTTGTTACATAACATTTGTTATTTAACCTTGTTGTTGAATATCGTTGTTTTGGATGAAAACATTTAGAAATGAAGAAAATAAAAAATAAATTGTTATGAAGGTTAGGAATGATAAACTGTAACGGAAAGGTTTGGTAATTCTTTTAAATTTCTTGCTATTCTTTAAAAGTTTTTTTTAAATAAAAACTAATACCAAAAGATTTTTTTATACAGAAAAATTATAAATATTTTAAATCATTACATATATTCAGGAATGATATATCAATTAGTATATTTTGAAATGAAGTTTCATTCTTTTTACTATCTCAGGAATTGTAACTTATTTACTCAAGCATTCCTTTATTTTCTAAAAAAAGATTTTAACTTTTTCCCATCGTCTTCAATCTAGGAAGTTATTTTCGTGTAATCGATAAATATCTACGATACAGAAATTTTATCATGACATCTCTTGTAAGTTTAATCCTTTGTCTCTTTTCTTTAATCTGCTTATTAAATATGTTTAGAAGTTTTTAATTTTGAAGGCTATTTTTATGCCGTTTTAGAAAAACAAATAAACGAAAAAAAGAAGGAAAAAGAATCAGTTGAGGCAACACGAATTTCTTTTCCCAGAAACATCTCAAGATAATTAAGATTTTAGGCTTAATTCTCCTTTTAATTAAAAAAATTATTTTTATCTGTTGCAAAATTTAATTATTTATTGACGTTTATTATTTTTTTTACCATAATCGTAACACAAATGAGTATAAACACATAAAAAATGTTTCAAGGGAATAAAAATTATGTGTAAAATATAATTAAAAAATTATTAAACTATTCAAAAAATCTTATGGAATTAAATTGATATCATTAAAGAAATTACTTGTAAATTTCAAATTCTTATAAAATTTTAATGGTTTTTGAAATTATTCAGATTTTAAAAAATTAAAATCTATATAATATAATTCGGTTAATTTCCCATTAAAAGTTTGAATCAACACCTACCTTTGGATATGATAGTTGGATCTAACATTGTTGAAATATTAAATGTATTCAACAATTATTTTAATCATGCATCGAATGACATTTTATAGACAGTATGCCAACCTAATAACATTATAAAGTAAAAAATTACTAACGTATAATAGCAAAAACACACACACACACAAAGTACTAAAGCAAATTACCACTGATAAGTATATTTTTCTTTCATTTAATGGATGATGTAGATGCTTCTTCAACACTTGACTTTTTTTTCTATTTCCGACGGCTCTGTAATAGATTATATGTAGTCATGACGTGTATTTTCATGAAATTTAAATTGGAAATCTGTTGCTTTTTTATATGCTAGTGTAGAAAAGTTCATGTTTGCTTTTACTATGAAAAATATAGATTGAATATAAGTTGATGAAGTATTATTTTGACTCTTTATTTTTACGTTGCCTATGGTTAGAATCTTATTTGAAGTACTGTAATTTGATTGAATGCTTCATTTAAGGAAACTAAAGCACTCTATACCTCTTCTTCTTCAACTTTCTTTTTAAAATGACGATTTTGCAATCCTGAATAAATCTTATGATAAGTCTGATCTTTTTTAAAGATATTGTTAATTTTGCTCTTTTAAATATTAATTTTGGCAGCAAAAAATATTAAAAAAAGTTTTATGATAAAATCAAGACAGAATGTGAAATGGCTTATCTTAAACAATAACGCAAGTACAAAAAAGGCTAATAAATTCACGAGACACTTTATAATGAATGTAATTTGTTCACTAAACCGATAGTTCCGATTTGAAGCATTCTTGCTGGAAGTGATTCATCTTGCTATTCATGTTTCAACATTCAGTTGAAGTTGTTGATAAGAGAATTTATTTAAAAATATTTTTACGGCAGAATACCTACAATTAGATATTTGTGATACTGTAGATAAATTTGAGAATTTTCAAAATACTTACTTATGTATTCTTTTTTATATTTCAATATTGCTATCATCAACGATGCAATTATAAATATGAATAAATTATTTATATTATTCTATTGAATGGCTATATAATATATTTTCACAAATTTACTGCTAAAATCATCATCTATAAAATAAACAATACCTGAACTAAGCCCATAAGAAACTCTATGCTTACTTTCACAATCTGATAACATGAGTTTCTATGGATTTTAACATTTTAATAAATGGTACCATTATGGGAAAAATAGCTACGCGATGTCTCCAAAATTGGAAGTAATGTTATTCATTGTATTATAAAGCTTACATAACGCTATTAAATGTGATTATTTATGTCTTTATTGTGTTGAAAGTTTGTTATCGTTTACAAAACTCGGTTTAATAAATGTTGTTACAAGGAATTACATCAGAGTAAATTATGATTCCTAAGGAGTGGCTTTCTTGTTACGATCAATAAAACTACAAAGAAGTAAATAAAAATAAAAATCCTCTAATGACTTTAAAACTTGAGATCGCTCTAGAAAATATTTCTCATTCTGTTAGAGCGTAAATGTATAATTAATTTTTATTTATCATTAAGATTCAAGACTCGTTTTAAAATACGACTCGAAAAGTCCAAAAGAATGAGGTTCTGCTTTCATTTAAAACGCATTCGACTGCAACTGCAAATTAACCTCTTCCCCAGTGAGAATTTTGAAAAGAGAAAGCTCAGATAGAAGATGTATGTAGGTCGTATCAATCTGCGAAGGAGAATCCAGATCAAGGACACGGACTCAGAGAGGTTTAATAATTAATAATAATGAAAAAAAAAACTTGTTTGAAGTTTTTCTTCGATTTCAATGAGTGAGAGAAGAATACAGATATTTAAATTATTTTTTAACAGTTTCATCATCGCGAAAAGAAATGACTTTCTGACAAACTTTTGTAAGTTTAGAATAATTCTGTCTATAATGATATACCAGCGCGGTTTTCAAAGCTCACCTGTATTTAGATCAACGTGATCATATCTGGATCTTGGCCCATTAAAACCTCTCGCACCGAAACAAGCGACTGCAACAAATTATACTCGAAAGGAAGGTAATGTGTGAAAGCTTCCTTCTCTGCGGTCATTATGAAATCCAAACGGAGATAAAATTCAGTCGAATCGGATGATTGATATCATTTATTTGGGTTAATCAAGACGGAAAATTTCAGAAGTTGTTTTATTTATTTTTATGGAGCGCAGCTGTTCTTAAAGTATAAATATTATAGATTCAATTGTTATATTAGTTTTAACCTAGTGCTCTGTTTTTAATAAATTTTGCTTACATTTGTTATCCAATTATAAAATTTAAATAATAAGGATCGTAATTACTTTTGTGTTACTTAACCATTTATTTTTTTTCAAACAGCATGGGTCAAACACGATTCATCATAAATTAATTCCGATCACTCGTGAATTATATTTATTCTGCTCGGACATTTCCTCCCCCCCCCAGGCTGTGTAGCTCATTCATGTTTCTTAACAAAATGAATCACTTATAGAGCCGGTAGTATGTCTTTACTGAGATACCGGGTTCGAGCCCCGATTCGGGCATAAATGTTCTTCTGTATAAGATCTATAATGTGTATGAATGTGCTCTCCTGTAAAAAGTGGTTGAGGAAGTGAATGTGATGAGTGAGTAGCAAAAGTCTTACTCTTGCCCTTAGGTGGCGCTATTACAAAACAAGAGCCGCTGATTAGGCTTAAATCGGTGACTATCTCAGTGAGTTTTTCTATAGCAACTTCTATAAGCAACAACAGCGCTTATAGTCAATGATATATAACATCTCATTTGGATGAATATCTAGAGTTGGATGAATATCAACTCATAATATCACCTAATCATCCTTATTTTCAACCAATTTGTTTATTAAAAGTTTCTTTTTTTTGCATTTTTGAATTTGAAGTAATTTTTTTTTAATTTTAAGAAAAGGTAATTATATCTTTCTGTATAATTATTTTCAGCATATTTTCCCAATAATTGTTAAAAATGTGATCAAACATTATTTTTTGTTTAATTTTAATGCAATTTGACCATGAAGAATGCTCTTACGATTAACGATGCATAACTGAAGCACACTCAGATGTCGTCCAAATCATCTGACCGCGATTCAAAATTCTGAAATCCGTTTCATAATAGCTCTAATGTTACTTTAAAACATGACTGTAATGTCACTGGACTGGCCTCCCTTTGGTTGATGATGGTTAATTCAAAGAAATATATTTTTTTCCAAATAGTTCAGGAAGGAAATTAAAATCCAATACACTTTTTATGTATGGAAGTCGTGGTGGCATAGCGTTAAGGTAATGATCCTTTTAAAACTACCGGAGGATCCTCAATTACACAAAAACGATTTGAACTATGTTTGTAAATTTCGTTGCTTAATCTTTTTTTTAATCTCATTTCTTTTATCTTCTGTTCAATTTTTTTTATCTTCAGATTGTGGAAAACATTACACTGTCCCCCCCCCCCTTGTTTTGATTTGGGAAGTCCGTGAATTCGAATCTCATTTTCAAAGTCGATCCGCCACGCTCATGTTCTTAATGAGATCGAAATATAACAATAAAAAAAGCAATTTAGTTTTATCGATAGAGAAAATTGGTGAAGAATTGCCTGTTTTGTTACTGCCATACTCAGTTACTCAAGAATCAAAAAGAGGAAATCCAAATCAAAACTGAGCTCTTTATGTTTCCATAAAAACGAATATCAACCTAACGTAAGTAAAATAAACTTTTTATATGAGAAGAAAATTATTTACAAAGGAATACATAACTGTAGTAGCATATTATGTAGCAGGTTTATTTATAACCAAAGGAAACCTGAACCTCGACCTTACTAAAATAAATTGATTTATACTTTATTAAGTAATATATTTATACTTTATAAAGTAATATATTACTACTACTATTACATATATACTATACTACTCATTTTATATAGCAATATATACTAGTACCTCCGTTATATGAAATTTATTAAATTTTAATAAATAAAAATTTAAAAATGTATCATAAAAATAAGAATATCTTTTAAAAAAGTATCTTTGCTCCACCTTTTTATCTGCTCTTGCATTGCTAGTATTGAAATGATCTCTATAACTAATAATCAAAGTGGGATCAAAAATTATCTTTTAAGCATCAGGAAATGAATTATTGAAAGCATAATTTTCAGCAGAGAAAGTAGTTTGAATGAGTTATGATTTAGAAGCAATTTGTTATTAATTACTCGATATTGTAGCAGGTTTCTTGATTTTGTTTGTTAATCCAACTAAATCCGTCGGATATTTTTTTTCAGGAATTCCAATTTTCTCCCTAAGAGATGTTAGTTTTGTAGTTTTCGTTAATATTTAGGGGTTTTTTTTGCTAAAATTCTAAAATGAAACTCCGCGTCGATATGAAAATGAATTAAATTTTTACATTTTAAATATTGTAACTTTCTCTATATAAAGATACGTACGACAAAGGGTGACTCAAAATTAACGCAAGATTTGAATTTGCTACCATTCGTGCAGGGAAATGTCGGCTAGCCTATTTTTTTAAAAAATCATTTGACAACGGATATTTTAGGGTTAGTAAAAATAGAGCGATCCATAACAGTACAACTTGCTTTCATGTTGTTGTTATTGTTATTAATGGTACTTGCCATGGATAAGCTTCACCAAGGCATCGACGAATTTTAATCAGAAAGGAGCGTCTCTTGTTTTGAAGTAGCGCCTATTAGGGCCAAGAGTACGACTTAGCTACTCACTCATCACACTCGCTTTCACAGCCCCCTTTTTACAAGAGGGGGCACATTCTCACATCTCACGAATTGAACATAAAGAACAACCATGTCTGAAACAGGACTCGAACCCGAGACGCCGATCTTTCGGGGAGGACGCTCTACCCCTATTGCAGGAGGCCGAAGTTTGCTTTTTTTTGTTAAATGATATTTCAAAAATAATGAAAGCCTGTCGGCCACAATTGAAAAATTGAAAAATGATAGCCTAGTTCATTTAATTTAACATCATTGCGCTTCTTATTTATGGAGTTATTTGAAGTCAAATGTCTATGCCAACAAGTTTATAAGCACACGGACATTGAAAAAAAATTTAACGCGGCATCAACGATATTCAGCCACATTGATGAAAAATTTCAGGAGAAATTTTTTATAAAAGAGGGCGTATGTTCCAGCAAAACCGTAAGGGCAATTTTCCCTGTTTGTTATTCCATGCATAACCCTATCCTGTGTACTTTACGATTCAATAAAAATATAATAATTGACAGAAAAAGAATCTGTTTTTTAAATTCAAATCTTGCATTAACACAGGGTTCCATTTTACTACTACTAAGCTAACAGCTATCAAGAGGTTTTTTTAATAAGGTTGGCAACCCTTTACTACACGAATGGGGACAAACTCAAATCTTGAGTTAATTTAGAGAGATTTTTTATGATCTTTAAAATAAATAAATAATATAAATATGAAAATAAATGAATGAAACGTCAATAACAGAATTTAAAGAAATAATTTATTATTTACTATAAGATAAAAAAACAATGGCAAAAACATCATTTTATATAGTAAGAAATAAAACGAAATAAACGATTACTAACCGGTCATTAAAATTTTTTTATTAGAACTTTAATCGTATCAATATAAATGAAGTTTTAAATTTTATATGTTCCAATACATTTGAAAATTATTTACTTAATTTCTTTCCTATAGTGCTGAAATTTTCATTGACTCTTACTCGGAAATATTTAAGAAGAAAATATAGCAATCATCTGAAAATTCAAATTCTAGTTTTTGACGAATCTTATATTTCATACCTGCCTTAAACCGGAAAGCAAATTCGTAGAATTATGTCTATTGATAAAACATAAAATCTTTGAACTAAACGGATTAAATTTATAATGCGATCTTTTCCCTAAATGTGTAGATTTCTATCAAATTTTGAGTGAAATTCTTTTAGAGGAAATCTGACTATCTTGTTGTTCGAAAATAAGGCTACACGACAAATGCAAAATGAAGAGATTCTTGGAAATACAATCTGGTAAACAGATGCAAATTCAAAATCTAAGGAACAGATACCTATAAAACTTGGTACGAAATCTGTTAAAGAATTGAAAATTTATCTATCTGCTGTTTCCCAAGTATGTAAACATGATAACTTAAAAAATGTAATGATTTAAATAAAGGAAAATTGATATGTGATGTTTTGACAACAACGGAACGATTCAATGTCCTTTTTTTCCTGAATAGGTTTGAACAAATTCATCCAAAATACATATTTGTTTATCTAGTGTTTATAAATGAATTAAGTATCAGCGACTAATCTCCAACCAATTCAACCAAAGATGGTATGCTAAATTCAGTAAAATTGTTAGATTCATATCAAATGAGTTTTCGCAACTATTACTCGCTAGTAGTATGCAGTTGCGGTACCGTTTTCCTATTTTTCGCTAAGTAGCATTCATTTCTTATAAGTAAGACTCTGAAAATAAAAATATGAGCATTACTGTCTTTCACAGGTTTGGGCAAGATTCAAAATGCTATACAAGGAAGGCAACAGAAAAACAACATTTACTACAAAGTATGCGAGGAAATTTTTGTGAGATCATTTCAATTGGTTTAAACTACATTTAAAGAAACTTTTGATGCGAATGAATAATTAGGAATAATTATTGCGAGAAATAAAACAAATAAAGAAAAATGTTAAATAGTTTTTACAATTATAAGTTGCAAAATAATACCAATAACTGACAGAAAGTGGTAAAAGGGCACTAAAAACAAATTCTATTATTGCTTTCATCTTTTTTCTTGATCCGTCCACATCTCCAAATGACCACCATTAGCAATAGCTATTTTTGTCAGACACGAATTTTTGAGTCCATAGAAGACTTGATATTAAAATAATGAATGAAACTAGGACTGCCACTTCTGTTAGCATAAAAGTGGTCGTCTTTTGAATTTCAAAGAAATTTATTCATTTTGTCTCAAAATCTTGGTCTTTTTATTGATAGAAAGAAAAAGAAATCGAAAAAAAGTGTGCAAAAAAGCATTGAAAAATACGCTAGCATAACAATGGTCGTCTTTAGGATTTCAAAGAAATTCGTTAATTTTGTTTCCAAACACTTGGTCCTTTTATTGATTATAAATCGAAAAAAGTGTGCAAAAAAGTATTGAAAAAAATTCATCAACACACAAATTGAGGTGAATTAGGCATTTTCCAAGCAGAAATAAAAGTAAACTTTACACTCAGTTGAGTTGGTTTTCAAGCAACGGTGTCTACTACAAAGAAGCAAAGAGTCGTTTATTTACGATTCTAGCTTTTAAATGAGGTATAGTTGTGCTTTTTCTAAACGTTTAGAAATGTTACAATCGTATATTAACTGTAAATTGGAGAAAAAAACCAGCAATCTTTTGATTCTGACACAATGCAAATAAACAGTATGTAATCATTAGATTAAAAAATGTCCAAGAAAAATTGTTGATATTACTAACTATTCTTCGATAATTACTAACATATATTTTTATTAAAACTGCTTTTATTAAAACAAAACTGAACTGAAAATTATTTACTTTCGAAAAAAAAAAAAATCAACTTAATCACAGTTTTCGTAAAAATCAATTAAAGTTTTCTGGTGGTTAAGTTAGTTTTAATAAGCACTTTGTATAGAAAAAAAGTAAGCCTTAAGAACTGCTGATTTCGAGTAGACGGAGGAATATTACATTATGATAAGCGCTTTTTAAAGTACGGCAAAAAAGTTATAAGGTTAATTCATTAATGGCGATCTTCGATTAAATCTTTTTGATTTTTAAAAACATTTTTGTATATGTAATAAAAGGAATCTAGTAATCTTCGAAAAATTCGGACTAGATTTTGACGAACAGCATCGTTTATATCTGTGTGTTCGGAAAACCTATTTTTGAAAATGTCCGTCTGTCTGTGACAAAGATAATTTAAAAAATACTTTGAGTTAGACTGTTGGAATTCAGTATGCGGTCTTTACATCAAACTTGCAAATTTCTTCCAAATTCTGAGTAAAATCTGATCAGAAAAGTCTATCTGTCCAGCTGTTTGGACATAAGTTGACAGTGTGATTATAAAAAACTAGATAAAAAATTTCTCAAACAGATTTAACGTTTATAATCTAAACAACTGTCAAATCTTAAGCAAAATCCAACAATGGTATAACCACCTGTCTATCTGTTTTTACAGACACATGTAAATGCTATAATTTAAAAGCACAGAGACTTGAGTATATCAAATTTGGGAACAGATTTTATGACTATAAGCACAATTTTGTCCCAAATTTTTGCTTCAATCGGTGATGAAAAACGTTTATAAAACACAAATTCGACTTTTGGATATTATTTACTGCTTGCCATTAATTAATCGCCAAATAACTCGCCAAGTATGACACGACAGGTTCAATAAAAATGCTGCATTCATGCAAAAAGTTAATACTTCATAACTAATGTACGCCAACGCCATGTAAGACATTCTGCGCCATGACAAGTTTATTAGAGAATATGCGAGAATGTTCTGGGAAAACCAATCCTACTGGTTTAAAAAGTTTTATTCGTACTTGAAAGTAACACTGAGAGCAACTTAATTTCAAATTTAATCAAATGCATTTCCTTTTATATTTGGTAAAAACAAATCACTTTACCTTTCATTCAATTACTACTACATGCGGTTTCGAACCAAAATAAACCAAAGAAAGTATTCAAGTGCAAAAAAAAAAGAAATATAAGAACCATCAACTTTCATTTATAACTAATAAAACTTTAAAAAAAATAAGGTTAATACCAGCGCAGAGGCATTCTCTTCCGCGACAATACAAATTTTATGTCATTTCCTCTTCTTGGGTTTCTTCATAATCTATTACATCAGAGGAGGAAGTTAGCACAAACTCGATTGTCTTAAGGCGGAGCAGTTAACTACCCAAATAATGACGGAAGTTTCCACATGTAATAATAGCAGAGAAGTCTAAATGCTTGCCCTTTTTTTTTACTTAAGTTGTTGTGGTCTTGTTTTACTTTTCCAATTGGCCAGTGCAAGTTTAATGATGCCAGTTTAATACAAGCTTTATCTTTTTCCATGTACTTTCCTGTACTAATTACTTACCAGATCTATAATCGTAACTCTGATAAAGACTTGAATCAAACTTAATTGTATCTAAAAGCTCTTTGGATGAAGAGTTTTTTTTCTAAATATTATTACAGCCAAAGGGATTTCTTAGAGGGGAAATCTTTGCAAGATGCTGTTAATCAAAAAGCACTTGATATATAAAAAAAAAAAAAAATACTCGCTTGACATAAGTTTTTTTCATATGCAAAATGCATATTAAGTAGCCATATAATTTCCGACCAAGCCACAAGTTTTATTGTTCATAAAGCAAATAACTATTAAAGATGATTTCTATCAGGTATGCGGTAGGAATCAGGTTTTGCTTAAACTGCATATCCACTTCCTAACACTGCGTGGCTTGCGTCCCGATGTAAAATGAATTTTAGGTTGCGTGACTCGCAAATTAAACTTGCTGAACCCGTAAAGAACACCTGTTATCTAGTAGTTCTTATTCGGAATAAAATTAAAAAGACAAAAATCAGTATTTACAATAATAAAATTAAAACTTTAGCATCCTATGAATTTGTAGGTAAATATTGTAAAATTACACATCATCTTCAATTATTGCAATATAGCAATATAATTATTTTTAAATTATAAATTTTCCTTATATACTTTTAAATCTGAATTATTTATAACTGATCACTTTTGAATCCTTTGATCCAAAATTCACTTTTAATTCCGTACTTTTACTCTAAATGTAGTATGAAATATTGTGAATATGTCACAATCTCATTTTTTTGCAAGCAAAATTTATTCTATTTAGGAGTGATAGTTTTTATATAGGAGTGAACTTAAAAACAGGTTATGCGTATGAATTTACGCCTAACAAGAGGGAACCTATTTTGCTTTTTAAATAATCCGATTATTGCCATCGGTCAAGGAGAATTGTATAGATGCATCAGTATTATAATGCCGACTACAAATGTATAATATAATATTAAATATGCATCAATGTAAAGGATTTTATATCTTATAAGTAAAAGCAACACAGACTACATACATCGGGAATTTTATTTTGCATTTTTATTAATATCCATATACATGTGATTATTCATTATTATTTATATTCATACAATACTTTATTGAAAATTTGGAAGATCTTCAAAATTTTCTGCTTGACTATTTTTTTAATGTTATAATATGTGTATAAAAAATAGCTTATTCGAGATTGGGGCGTGAACAAAGTTTTTAGTATAATGTTTATATTTTTGCTTGGTTCTAATGTATCCTGGTTTCAACAAATTATTTCACATTTCAAATCTTAATAGACATATATGACTTTAGCTCATACATGTCCAGAAGAAATTGAAGAGGTATTTGCTCTGTTAACTATGCGATGCATCCATAAAATCTCAAAATTTCCCATTTACAATTTCATTGAAAATTTTAAACTTAATTTCAAATGGGATATGACTGACTAATATTGTTAATTAAATAGGATATGACTAATGCATCTAACCCAATAAATTACTTATATGTATATAAGTTCATAAAACATATGCATAAGTTTAATGAGTTGAAAATTTAACACCAAATATTTTTTAATTTAGCACTAAATATGATTTTAAGTTTTTGGAATACCACCTATTCAAATTTTTCTTGAAAAATTCTGCGTATAATAAAACATACTAAATAAGCAAAAAAGAGAAATAAATATCTTTTCGCTAATGACAATGAAAGTAAAATCAAGCTTATAATGTATGCTGTAAAAATGACAATGATTTCAATTAAAGTTATTAATTAAGTTATAGATAGATAAACTTAAAGTTTCCTTTAAAATATATTGAAAATTCAGAAAAATTATGGGAAGTCAAATTGGAACATAGAAAAATAAGTTTTGGAAATTTTTAAATAATGTAAAGATTATGTTCTTTTTATATTATTTATGGATATTAACTCTGGGGAAAAAGATTTTGTTTACAATTTAATTGTATAACATCTTAACTAAAATGTAAAAACATCTCAAAAATGTTTATTCTTAAACTTAAAATTATTGTAATTCCGTTTCATTATTTAAAATGAAACGTATGAAATTTGTTAATTCAATTTAATTAAATTTGAGAATGTAAAATTTGAATTGGAAGGCTTTCTCAGTTTAAGCAATAAGCATTTTTTATTATTTTTTAATGTATCTTTACTTCATCCATATATTGTTAAAAATAATCCCAAATTGCCAAGAGCTTTTTAATTAAGTCTAGCATAAGTTTTATTTAATTCTGATTTTAATCTATAAGTTTTCATAAAATTCTCATTGAAGAAAAAAATCTTCTAATCTTTTTCATCCATACATTGTTAAACAAAATATTTTATAGTTCCAATAGTTATGAAAAATATTATTTATTAAAGTAATAATAAGTATGTGTGATTTAATAAAGTAAGTTTAACATTTAGCATTATTTCAATGCGTCTAAAAATTGTCAGTAGTAATAAAATTGTGATTAATTTTATAACAAATAATAAGTTTTAGCTTATTCACTTTCACAATCATAATTCTTTTTTTTCAAAGTTGAATTTAAAGAAATATTTATACCTAAAAATATAATTATCATCATATAAAGTATAAAGTTTCTTTGAATTAACAAAAAAAAATGTTTTGCTTTCGTTTTTAATAAATCTGTAATCAGTTCTTGGCTATTAAAATCGTTTAATTTTGCTATTTCTAATTTAATTATTAACTTAGAAATATTTCTATAATTATTATATTTGATTGTTTTTTATGACTCTAATGAATAGCAGAGACGAATTTTCAAGCTATTTTCAGTTGTCATCAACGAAAATGGAAATAATTTACAAAAATCATAACAATCTCGTATAAATTTGCTTCCCTAACATAAAGTTATCCAGTTTCTCTAAAATTTTTATCTTAGGGTAATGAATAAGGGAACATTTTTGATTTTCACTGATGATTTCGCATAAAGAAAAGGAATCCCTCTATCATAAGGAAGTACTAAAAACAGCCTGGAATTCGCAAATTTAATCAAAGAAACGCGATCCTTCGCTAAATCTTCAAGGTATGCCGTTAAACAACAACTAAACTTATATTTAATGCACGTGCAGACCTTGACCGAAACACGTTGTCTTCAATTAGTTATTCAAATTGCATAAAAATTCTTAAAATAAATTTTATTTTAAGTAAATGATGCTCTGGAATGCAAAGCAATGAGGAAGCATATATATTTTTTGAAAAAAAATGAGTGAAAAATTTCTAAAAATTCTTCTGTCAAAACTGTTTAAAGGTTTAGTTAGCAAAATTAGGTTTAAGGTTGAAACTATTAAAATAACGAGAAGGTTAAATAAGAACCATTATTTAAATATCATTCACTTATGATAAAGATACGAAAATTTCTGTAATTAATATATATAATAATAATTAATGCTATAATTAATAATAGCATAAATAAGATGTATTAACCCTTTGCACTCCGATGGCGCCTCAGACTCGACATTCAAGATTGTCCATCATTTTGACGTTTTATTTATTTATTTTTCAAATTCATTTGTTAAAAACGCCTACATAATGGTTAAGAGATGTAGATTAATTTTTCAAAGAAATTTGACTTAAAAGAATCATGTATATTTATTTTTCATAGCAATAAATAAATCTTAGTATTAAGTGAATAATTTGCACCTAATTATTTTTCGGACCTCAAAGGGCTAATTATTTTGAGAAAAACGGTAGGCATTGGAAATAATTGAAATGAAATTCAAAAGAAATAATTTCTCCCTTTCCTTCCCCAAGAAAACTTTAGACTGGTTTTTAAATATTTTTGACTTAGATAATATTTTTTTTCATCCAATAAGATAAAAAAAATGAGACTGCACAATTTGAATAATTTCTTTTAAAACTGACATCAGACAAGGAAAAATTAAATCATACATCATCTAATAGTTTGATAGTTATGCCAATTTGAGCTATAAAATTTTGATTGGAATAATATTTGTTCATTAAAAGGGTTACCAAAATGTGTTTACATTTTTAGACATCATATATTGAAATATGATAAAGTAAAAAAGGAAATTGAAATTTCAATAATCTTAATAACAAAATCTAATCTAATTTTTCGATAAAAACAAGTGCAACTCCATAAAAAAATGGACCAACACAATTTAACGGCAAAATGTCGAAAGTTATAAATTCTAAATTATTTTATTTACATCAATTTCTTGAAAATATTGAAAATAAAAACAGGTCAAATGGAAATCATCGATAAATAATAAATAATAAATTTAAAAAGATCAAATATATTATTTTTAATGGGATAGAGTACGAAATTATATATATATATATATATATATATATATATATATAT
>JAOUZG010001441.1:1009204-1038829 GCA_026289955.1 Argiope argentata | reverse complement strand
ATTTTTGCTTGATGTTTATTACCTGATTTTTTTATGCTTTAGTTGCGATATTTCGTTTTAAATTATGCAAACATTTATAAGAAGATTGTGAGTCCATTTGGTTTTCTATTATTTTTTTTATTCCTTTTACTTTTTCCTATACAAATTATAGAGAAAATATAGTAATCCCCTAAAATTTTGAGCTCGAGATTCGAACGAACCTTTACATTTTAGATCTTCCTGAGTTACAGAAACACATTTTTTGGAAATGTCCATCTGTATGTGACATAGATGAGTTTAAAACGCTTTGACCTAGGCAGTTCTGGTGGTAGAGCTGAAATTTAGTATATGGTCTTTGGATCAAATATGTATATTTTAATCAAATTTCGAGCAAAATTCCTTCCAGATGAAGTCTATCTTTATAGTTGTCCGAATATAAGTTAGCACGATAATTACAAAATGGAAAAATCTAGATATATCAAATTCGGTAAATGCCTGACAAATTTTTAGCAAAATCCAACAAGGTTAGACTATTTGTCCTTCTGTACTTTCAGAAACGTGTTAAATCAATAGTTCAAAAGCGGATTGACCACATATCAATCATAATCATATAAAAGTTGCTATAGGATTTTGTAACCGCAATTATAATTTTGTGTCATATTACAAGAGATTAATCTCTAAATATCTCGCCAAGGATGATAGTAGTAAATAAAAAGTGAATAAGTCAGCCAAAATTGAATATTTTTTATTTACTGTACGCCAGTCCAATATAAGGGGTTCACTCTGATAATATTTTTATTAGAGAGTATGAAAACAAGTTTGAGAAAGATCACTCCCACTTATTTATCCAGCGAAGCATAAATATTTAACAACTGTAATTTTGTAGTTGTGTAATTTCTTGGTAAGAAAAAAAAATCAGATATTTGACCACCTAAGGTAGAAGAATTTAGAATTACAATATTCACAAATAATTTCACTTGGTATTCGATTCACCGAGAAGGATCAAAAGATAACAGCATGAAGTTATTAACCTTTGATTCGAAAAACACCGAACCATCACGTTTCAGATTTTTATTTTGGATCACGAAAAAGGTTTCACGGTATTTAAATCAAAGAGTCAATTGCTTATCATTCAACAAAAGTAACATTTCACTTCCCTTTGAGGCATATTTCGTAGAAAGCGAAATAAATTTGAATTTTTTTTTCATTTAACAACATGCAAAAATCAAAAAGGAAGCTATAGTTAGATATCAAGTGACCCCCGTGAGGCATTTTACATAAAATTTCTCAGAAATTGAGCCGATTTTAATAACTTTCAAAATAGAAAGCATATCACATGAGTGTTTATGTTCCCCCTACAGGTGGGTAAAATAAAACTGTCTGCGAGTGCCGCTGCTAATCAAAGGTTTGTGTTCAACAATTTGGAAGAGTTCAGGTTGCTTAACAGGTCTCGTTTGAGGCTGTGGCCTCTGGGTTCTTGTGGACGTGACCTCCATTTCGTATAGGGGTGCAGCTCACCCTGTCCGTTCGATTCTGCTGGATGTCGCTGATCGGACGAACTGGTCTTCATACTTCTGGCTAAGAGGGCAGGTGACTTCGGATTTCAAAGGTTAGGTAACTCCGAAGGAATTCAGCTGCGGCATTTTCGTTCATTAAGTTCAAATCTGTCTACTGTTGCAGAGTCCTTATGTAGTTTGTGTGATTTCCTGCGTCTTAGCAGAGGAAATGTTGATGCTATATCAAAGAATTAAAGACATTGATTTTTTTAATTATTATTAATGCTTATTTTTAAAAAAACATTCGGTCCGAAAAATAAATTCATAGATAGCACTGCGTCGAATAAAAAAAGGTATTATATTTCAAGAAACAAAATAAAATACTAACTTGAAATTTGAACAAGGGTTTTGCAAATAAATAAAAAAAACATAATTAAAGATTCTTCAACGTATAATCATCATCTTCCTCTTCTAATTCAAAGCATCCGAGCATATTAATATTATAGGATTTATTAGTTTTATTTCTAAAAATCGCGCTTGATTAGAAAGCAGTTTTTATCAGAGCTTATTTTTTTAAAATTTGGTCCAAAAAAATGAAAGCACAGACACTACTGTGTCGAATAAAAGAAGATCCCATATTGTATTTCAGAAAACAAAAAAATCTATGCTAACTTGAATCTATTTAAATTTGAACAAGGGTTTTGCCAATAAATAAAACAAACAAACGTAATTAAAGATATTTCGGCATATAATCATCATCTTCATCTTTGAAGCATCCGAGCAATGTTAATATTTTAGGAATAATAAGTTTTATTTCTAAAAATTGCTATTGATTAGGGAGCAGTTTTTATTAGTGCTTATTTTTTAAAAATTCAGTCCGAAAAATAAAAGCGCAGACAGCACTGTGTCGAATAAAAGAAGATCCCATATTATGTTTCAGGAAACAAAACAAAATACTAACTTTAGTATATTGTAATTTGGAAAAGGATTTTGCCAATAAATAGAAAAACAAAACAAAAATTAAAGATTCTTCAACATATAATCATATTCATCTTCTAATTCGATGCATACGAGCATATTAAAATTTTAGACTTGATCAATTTAATTTTTTAAAAATTATTCTTGATTATGAAGCAGTGACAACATGCATGCAAAGATTGTGATTAATATATTCATGATTTGATGTGAATATAAGTAAAACAATTGAAAAATGAGAAATTTTCTACCAAATCATATTTTAAAATATTTTTTTAAAAAATTGTGAAAATTAGAGAAAAATCTTTTGAAACGAAACTTGCCAAACTGATAAACTTACTTCTTCCACTCTAGTTTGTTTAACAACGGGTTTTGGGAAATAATTTTTATCAAAGGGAAATTTTAAACTTTCTTGATTGAAAATCTAAAAATGTGAGCACCTATTACTGACGAAATTAATGCTTAACAAATTTGCTGGATTTTGGATGCTTAGAATTTTTGGACGATTTTTTTATCATGCATTTTGCAGTTAATATCCAGTACACTGGAACTTGAATATTATTTTTTCAAAATTCACTGATGAACAATCAACACTTGGCTGACGTATCTTTCAAGACCCGAATTTAGAATTCACATTTTTTACTATATTATTTCTGAGTGCTAATTGTAAGTGTGCAAAAATCAGCCATACACATCTAAATGAGTTTGGGAGTTAGTGCAAATTGAATACTAATAATTACAAAATCCGTCCTATAATAACAATGTTATACCCTCTATACCTTTTGCACGAAAAAAATATACACATTTCAAAATAAATTTTAGCTGGGCGTAAGGTATATTTTTACACGTTATTCCTACACCATTCGTTTACAATCAGTTTCGTAATCTTATCTATAACCATAATTTAAAACATAAATCCATTTTATGTGAAGGAAGATTAAGCCTTATCTATGGCTTCATAACAAAAAAATAATAATTTCCTGGTAAATATCTACACAATGATGTTGGGTCTTATCGATATCTGATAGGAAGAAATCTAACATTAATTTTAGATAATTGTTTCATTAGTTACTCGTTACTCTTTCTTTATTACTTATTGGTGTACTATTTTAATCAAAATTGTCCATTAGGTTTTATTTCCTTTTATATTCAATAAAAATTCATACAGAAATGATTTAATCAAACCCAAATGCTTTTTTAATTTATCAGGAAGTATTTAACTGGAGGAAGAATCAACTGTTGCTACTAGATTAACAAACTACTTAACTCATATTGATCCAATTTATTAACTTTGAATATATTTTTAAATGTATACTGTATTTTCAGAGAGAGGAAGTTATAAATAAAGCTATAATTAATTTTTATAGTTCTGAATAACTGATACAGAGAGAAAGAAAGAGAAAATGTATGATATTTCGATTGTGTAGCTAAGTAGAGAATAATATAAATAATACCAATCTAATTTGAGAGCAGCTGATAATTGCACGATCAAATTAAAGATTATATTTAAGAATAACGTTTGCCGATTATTAAAAATAAAATTATTATTATTATTATTATTATTTTATCAAAAATAAAATTATAAATTTAACAACATTCTCAAATTACATAGATTGATACGTTCAATTACTTTCATTGAATTGATATTTAAAAATAATTTTTAGAATTGACGTAAGAATAATTTCTGTGTGACAATATTTTGAGAAGTTTTGAAAGGAAAGCAACAAGATTTTGCTTATTTTTCAATTAAATAAAATTATTAGTTACTATTTCAAAAGAATTTTTCGGCATTGAATATTTTTAACTTCCTAAAAATATATGCTACAATTTTTGTAGTTCAAGGTAAAAGATCTGGCTTGTTGTGGGTCAAAATGCATGTACACATACACACACATGCTCTTTTATCTTTATTAATATTAAAGAAAAATGTTTATGAGTGCTGGAGCTCTATTGGGTAGACCTTTAGATCAACAATTACAAATTTGGTACATATATATCGTGAAAAGTGGAAGTATGCAAGTTGGGAGGGGTTTTAATTTTTTTTTAATTAGTTAAATATTAAACAATTTTGTTATTTTCTGCGACAATTTACAAAATATTGCATGAAAATAAATTTTAAATATTTGAAAATTTAATAAAATATCCTTCAAATAGATACAATAATCGAGTAATAATTCTACCAATTTTCCTGAATTTTGGCATTTTTAAAAAATGTATATTTTGTCTAACTGTCAACACTGTATTATAATTTTGACTTAAAATTCAAATCGTATATAAAATCGCATGTAGTTCTTCCTTTGTTGAAAGCTGAAGAAGAATGATTATATTTAATATCTCTGTAATTTCCATGATGAAGGAAAGTTAAATTATAGTATCAAGAAAGCTGGAAGATAGATTACCCAGAAAATTATATTTTTTTAGAACTGTGATGTCATAAAATTTGATTCACTCAGGATTGTCAATATACACAATGAACAATACAAATACAATGCAATAACAATATAATGACTTTAACATTTTGATGTTTACAAAACATTTTTGGATGAATCATGAACTTAAATTTTGTGTAAGAGATGTAATTGCCAAAAACAAACACAATCAATATTGCCGATGGACCAACTGTCATCAAAGGTGGCTAGTTATTAGTAGGGATGGAGATAAAAAGACGTGTGTCTTCCTATATATTGATAATTACTTGTTTTCTTTTAGGGTTTTTATTGCTTGTTTATTCATTTATTGTGATTGGTCATAGACTCTCTTTTTATCTATCCTTTACTACAATAGTTCTTTTAAAAGTACATATGCATAATACTTTATCTAATAATGAAACGGACTACCTCTTGTTGTCCTAATCTCCAGAGATAATGATATAGAGCAGTTATGAATGTTAACAGCACTCTAAGTTTTCTTCTACATTTTTATAACCATAAGTTAAAAATAACTCATGGTTAGTGTAATAACTTTGAATAATTCTGTATTTACATATCTAGTAATAAAACGGAATCGTTGAAAGTAACTAAAAAAGTTGTTTTTCGAAAAATATTTATAGGAAAATAAATTTAATTAAATTTTTATTTAACTTCATAAAATCGACCTTTAAATTTAGATCGAAAAGAAGAAAAACCAAGGAATAATAATTTACGTTATATTTTTATGCACTCTTGGCGCTATTTTATTAACGCTCTTTAGTGACTGTTGATTATTTTTCTTTATCTTAATTAAATTCCAACGCCAGAATTTTCCGTTCTGAAAACTTTGACAAACTTATGTTGCTTAATGACCGATATTTCCGAAAAATCTTATAAACAATGTATAAATAAATAAATTAGAAGCAAATATAAGTTGGTTTGGAAAGCAAATATTAGTTTGTAAAGGTAGCATGTTTAAAAGTAGCGAAGGTAACATGAGCGGAGAGAATCTTGATGTTACTGTTTTGGAAGAACACAGAAGTGCCATTTGGAAGGATCAATAATAAAATGAACATTATATATTTCAATTTGTTTCAGTTTCAAGCCAAGTTATTAATATACCAACATTTACTATAATACAAATGTAATATGGAAGTCCATTTATGTAACTTCTTTCTTTACAAGGCTTCTACGATTGCAGTTCAACTTCTATGATGATCTTATTGATTATTTATTTATTTATTCATTTTTACAAAATACTATATGCATTCTCATGTACATATCGAATTAATTATTTTTGGACTTTTAACAATTAGTTGTATCAATATCTTTTTTGGATATTCATAGTGGTTTAGACAAATAATTAAAACTACGTGCATAAGAAAAAATAAAAGCTAAAATATTGTAATGGAAATTAGCCTTTGATTTTGATTCTCAAAATCTTATTCTCTTTTTATTGTAATTGTTTTTCATTCAAGGTATCCTACAAAGTTCCAAAAGGATTTTTTTTTAAAAAAAAACCAATATTTTAAGGTTTTTATTATGTTTTTTTATTAACATAAGGATGAAATGGTGAATAAAAGCGAAATTTTTTAAATATATATATAGCTTTAGAAGAAAAAACCCATTAAGATATAAATTTTAGCATTCATTTACAAAAACTAGAATTGTTCTAGAGAAAAGAATTGCTAATGCTAACATTTTTCTTAGTAAAATTGTATAAATAACCTGTCTCAAAGTGTAACTAGCTATTATCTAAAAATTACATTCAAAACTAAAATTTTTATGGGCAATATACGAAAAGATCTATGAAATTTTAGATTTTTTAAAAATAAAATTGGCAGTAAATAATCATACATCAATTTCTAGAGCATTCAACTTTAAATCCATAATTCATTGCCTTCTAGAACCTAGTCGGATACCTGTAGGGGACAGTGGATTCTATTAGGCATTTTTTGAGAATTATTCACATACGGTTATGAAATCTTTCACTCAGACATATTAAAATATAAATTAGTCAATCTTTATGATGTTTTAAAGCAAAATGAGTTAGTTTTTAAAAAGTTAAAAGATTCATAATTTTTGCACATTTTAATATATTTCAGGCGAATTAATATTTTATTTTTTCTAAATTTTTTTCTTATTATTTAAAGCTAATTTATTTGAAATAAAATTGTTTATGATTTTTTAAAATTCCAATTAAACGCTTGTTTTTTAGAAATATTTTCATGCACACTTTCTGAATTTTCACAGGAATTTTATCGTTTTTTTTTTCTAAATTAAATGTGACTTTTAACTATCTAAACAAAATCTGAAAATATAAAATGGATACCCAATTTTCTTTTAATGTCGAACCGAAATCTTGATTATCAATTATACTTAATATCTTCAAATATTAAGAGATCTGGAACAAATTTATTAAATTTATTTAAATCTAATTAAAATATCATTTTGAGAAAAAATGTACTTTTTTCATTAAGTCAAAAGATGTTATTAAGATGCACTTTTTTTCTTTTAAAGAGACAGTGATACCTTTGATACTTTTGGTAATTATTCAGTCAGAGCTATGAAATTTTTTTGCATATATAAAAAATACGTCAAATTTCTTTAAAAAATACATTTTAAAAGCTAATATATTATTTTTAAAAATTTTTAAAGATATATAATTTTATGAATTTCAAAATATTCCAGGCGGCTTGATTTTTAATTCTTTCTATTCTTTTTTTTTCTTATTAACCAATTTAAATTTATTTGCAAAAAAATTAGATATTTCTTTTAAAGTTTTTATAAATTTTTATTAGCGATTTCATTTAATTTCTTCAGACATTAAGACACCGTGGACATTTCGAAGACATTTAAATCTATTTACGATATCATTTCAAGAAAAGTCACTAAACATACTTTTTTATTTTTTAACCTTTTAAATATTTATTTTATTAAACGATACATTTTATTACATTATTTTAATTGCATATAAACATATATTTCGGTGATAAAACGATAAAAATATAATTTAATGTTAAAAAATAACGCTTTATTTGTTTAATATTTCAAAATTCACTCTCTCCTTAAATTCCTAGTTGAAGATTTGCAAAGGGGAAAAAATACAAATAAAACATCTTGCATATTTATCAGGAAACGGAGCACAGTGAAAACAGAAGTGCAATTTCGTAAATCACTTTGTTTTTCTTGCCACAATCGATGTATCTACAAACAAAAAAAAGTTCAACGCCTCGGATGGAGATAAAGCGGTTAGGAAACACTTAAGAAGATCAGTCAGGAAGAGAAAGTAAATTGGAGGGGAGAAGCTTCACTCAAACAGTTTCCTCACAAGCTACGATTTTAAAGCCTTCCTTTTCAAAAGAGGTTGTACGATGCACAATTTTTCCTTCAATACTAAAAAACTAAGTTAAATATGCGGTAAAAGACGAATATTTTAATCGAAGATAAAAACGTGATCGCATGAATAGTTCCTCGTAAGATGCTAATTTTAAACGATCGTATTAACCTGGTTTTGAATGGTCTTCGGACTGTTAAAATAGCTGGGGAAAATAAAAATTGTGTTTTTATGTTGAGATATCGCCTGGTAACTTGATTTTTATTGTGATTTATTGCGATTGAGACATTAAATCCTCGATAAAATCAAGTGCGGATATTTAAGTGCAAGTATTTTGCTTTAGTAATGGAAATTTCCGGACTCAGTTTTGTTTATATTCTTTTATATCGAGAAGAAAATAAATAAAACTTTCTAAAAATAGTATTTACTCACCGTGGTTAATATATCCTTTAATTTTAAGCCTCTAATAGCAAATGATATTTTAAAAATGTTTTATTATAGTTATTTTGGGATTTGCGTTTTATAAAACAGCGATAACCTTGTAGCATTTATAAATTTTGTACACTATATGAAGGAATACAGATTTGATTATCTCTGCTTTATTGGCATTTTTCTGTGCATGCCAGGATAGTATTTCTTTAATCTGGCATTATAAAATCATTTTTTCTACAGATGAATTTAATTCAGTGGTCCTTATAAATATTTCTAATAATTTTTTATATACATAATCTAAGACTTAAGAAAGTGTATATAAATGGCGATATAAGCGATGCAAAAATCCGAATTAATTGAGAAAAAATATTTTTTATCTTTTGAATCAGCCAGTAATTAATAAGAAAAGCAATTTTAATTTTTTTTAAATGCATGTTTCATTGGAAATTTTTGGAAAGCAAATTAGTCTGTACATGTATTTTTAAAATGTAATTAGTCTGCCTCCTGCAATTTGGTATCTTTTAAAATCTGATAGGTTCGAAATTTTACGCTTTTGAGAAAAAATCCAAGAATTACAGGACTTGAATAAAGCAAACATGTATAATACGAATATATACATTGCTAATTATTAAGGATGTCTGTCTGTCTGGTTCTTCAATTGAAGATGAACTCGATAACTTTAATGTTAGAAAGAACTATATAGATAAAATCTGGTACATAGATTTAATACCAAAAATGTGCCGTCGTGTTGGCACAGAGGTAGCGCGTCTTCCTCGTGATTTTGGGCGTGCCGGTTTCGAGTCCCGGTTCGGGCATGACTGTTCTTCTATGTTCAATCCGTGAGATGTGAGAATGTGCCCTGATCTTCTCTGGGATCTTGTCGTCATGGGCCCAGTTCGGACATATTTGTTTCTTAAACTACTCTGTTTGTGGGATGTGTGAATGTACCCTCCTGTAAAAAGGGGATGTGATGAGTGATTAGCTAAGTCGTACTCTTGTCCTTAGTTGACTCTACTTCAAAAACAAGAGACGCTCCTTTTGGCTTAAAACTCGCTGAGGCCTCGGCGAAGCTTGTCCATGGCAAATGTCATTAGTGACAACAACAACAGTATCTAAAATGTAGATTCCCATCCAATTCTAAATTAAGTCTGCTAATCTAAGTCGTTTTCAGTTTTTCCACCAGTACATTCGCATCATGTAAGTCATATCTAGACTCTCCACTCTACCCCTCTCAGAAGGCACAAGAATTTAAACCACTGCGATTACATGGCCAGATAGTCGCAACAGTAACACTGGTGGGAACTGTGATTGATTCCTTGATTCCTAATATCCCTACCAGCCATGGTACAATCCTTCCAGTAGGGAGTACGTTCCGTCATCAGTGGGAGAAGCCTACCCCCCACTATTAGTGTACTCTCTACGGTGACGAGATACAACCACCATGCCAGAAGCATCTCATCCTCATTCCCCCCCTGAGTATTTCGCATCATGTAAACTCAGTGACTTAAATCATAAAAATTTGGTAACTCTAACTGTAACTCTTTCATGTCAAATTTGGGTTCTAATCGCTAGGTAAAAAGGTGTACAGAGTCAAAAGAAATAACAGACTTAAACCGGCAGAAATTAAAATAAATAAATATTGGATTTTAAAAGTTTTACTACACTCGATGTCTTTCAATGCAACTGAAAAAAAAATAATGGTTATATCTAATTTATAATTCATTCGATAATGAACTCGAGATTAAGACTGATTAATCAATTTTTTCAGGCAATATGAGTTAAAATAAGGAAATATAGTAAAGCATTTTGAAGCCTCCAATTAACTATTACTACAAAAATAAATTAATGATGCCAACACCAAATATAAAAATGTATTTGTTATTTGCTGTTATGGATCTCTCCACTTTCTATCGTTAACGATGCCGATCTCATAAACGGGGAGAAATGTATCAAACGAGGTTAAGACAGCGATGAATGAGACAGAATTTTGTAAGGGCTGACAGAATTATACGTACAATACAACAACAACGAAATATTTAACCCCATTTTAGGCGAGATATTTTCTTTCAGAAAAATTATTCGACCGAAACGACTCGTTTCTCTGGAATCTCGAGGTCGCAGATGCAAAATTTTAATCCTTTTTTTTTGTAAGTAGCTAGAGAAATGAGAATTGTGTTTTTTACCATGGAAATTCTCTCTCCTTTTAAGTGATGTATCGTTTCTAATTGATACAATCGACAGAAGCTTGTTAGCTACAAGTAGGACGTATCCGTTCTTGCCCTTCTTTTTCATCATTTCGTATTAGGGGATTATTTATTTCAAGCAAAAACGCAAGTAAAAAAAAACAGAAGATACAAAAGAGCTAGTTAATCGGAGATAAGATGAAAACAGTCATATTGTATGGACTAATGGTTTGTTTTCGCGGGACGATTATCATGAGATTTTTTTTTTAATATATAGATCGTCTAGAAAATTTTATTTTTTATTTGCTTCTTATTTCATTAATTTATAAATTTCATGATGTATTACTAATTGTTTTAGATTTTGAAACGAATGATTGGTTTATAAATAAAATAAAAGTAATTAGAATTATTTTTTAAATAGTCGAATATAATAGTGTTGAAATATTGTATCATTTATACGATATTTTACGAATTCATTCCTATCATCATATTTACGACGATAACTGTGTATAAACAATGATTTATTTTGTCGTAAAAATATTTTAATCTATAAAGTATTTAAATAAAGATTAAGATAGTCTAATATTGTACAGACAAAAGAAAACGGGAAAAAAAGAATCGGCATTTATCAAATTAGAAATATAGGAGCATTATATTTATGAATCAATAAGCTGTTCAATATAAGAATATATTAGTGTTGAATCCTATTACTTGATGAATTTCTATTTACTTTGCTTGAGTAGCTATAAAATCCACGAATTTTTACAGTAGTTTTCAAAGCACAGTCGTGCGTTTACGGGATCTTTTTTAAAATACAGATTGTTTAACTCAAGCAAATACATTTTTTCTCAAAATTGTTTAACTAAATTGAATGCAATTTTTCCAAAATTGTTTATCTCAAGCAAATAAATTTTCCCAAACAATCATTCATTTTTATATACAAGTAAAAAATAAACTATATAATAAGCATAATAACCTATTTCAGATAACATAAAATTTGTTGAATAGACTTGAATAAAAAAATCAGTGGAATGGATAAAACAACATAATTTCTCAAATTGTGAAAATATAAATAACCGCATTGTTTTTACATTATTTTTTAGACAACAAAGGCGAAAACTTAACTTCACACAAATAAAAAGCAGTAAACATTATTGAAATTCTGTATGTATTTATGAAAATTATTTTATATCTTGACCTTCTGAAGAAATTACCATCGGCTGTTTGGTAACCTCTGGATTGCGTGAGGATGTTCTAACCTCGAAATTAATGCCTCCCAATATTAAATCTCTGTTTATTACGTTTAGAAAGACCCTCTAACAATGAGTTTCCGGCATCAAACGTGCATTATTGTTTCCAACAATAACTATGACCATTTCTGTCAGCCTGACGAGTTATGGTATTTTCTTCACCTTTTTTAATGTTGTTATATAATTATTATGAGTTACTGATGAAAAACAAATAACTATTACTAATTCAGTATACCTGAAGAGTTAGCATGTAGAATTAGAATGAATTAGGCGGATATAATGAGATTATAATACATTACATGCTTGATTTAAAATAGAGTAAAAAAACTGTAGTTAAGAGAAGATAAGTATAAATTGTATATAGTTAAGGAAATTTAGACAGAATGGTTTGTTAAGTAACATACATAACTGACAGATTTGTATCTAATCTGCTTACTATATTTTATGAAGCATTATTTAGTTTCTATAAAACGTATTTTGAATTTTTATATAATTTGCAGATCAGCGTAGATATAGAACTCACAAATCAGTGTTTATAATAAAAATCATTGCAATTACCAATATTTGATTTGTTATTTCTGAAAATATATTTGTTAATTTAAATTACTTCATAAAGTCAACATTAGATTTTAATAGTTTCCGTTTCGGGACGATTAATTAGCTGAAAATGTTTAATATAATTATTAATTCAGCATAGTAATGGCTTAATTAACTAAAATTTCAGTTTAATATTATGTTATTTGATGTATCAATGATAGAACATATTATATTTTATAGTATATTATACTTAAAATATAATATAGAACATATTAATATATAAAGAACATAAATATATAAAGAGCATAATATATAAAGAACATAAATATATAAGGAACATAAATATAAAAAGAATATAATATATAAAGAGCATAATATATAAAGAACATAATATACAAAGAACATAAATATATAAAGAACATAATATATAAAGAACATATTATACTTAAGAAATTTTTGTACCAAAGTTCCTATTTATGAAAACTATCGAATTTCCACTCATAGGAAGTTTCTTTATATCAAATTTTTCAAGAACCTTGAAATTAAAATTTAAAAAAACCATTTCTATATATCGAATAGAATATTTATAAACTAGACATATATTTTCTAAAAAAAGTATTATGCATACTTATTGAAGGCGAGAAATTCACAAGGGTAGCTTTCGTAAAATGGATTATACATAATTTAAAAAAAGAACGAGAAAACTACTTTGATTATTCTTTTTGCATTAGAATTTCTGATATACTTTACTAATGTTCACAAAAAAGTAATAGATACCAGTGGATTAAACTCTGTTTTAAATTACTATTCTATCAATCTTATTCCTAATTTGAAATAAGATTTTTTTCCAATTTAACTTAGATTTTTTAGAACAGTCATTAAAACGGGAGTCTTGAAATCTGAATAAGAAATTAAACCTAGCAAAATACATAGAATGAGGATTGAAAAAGATTATCGAATTTCGTCAGCGCTATATGAATAATTTTGAAAAAAATCGGGATTCTGTGAATAAAACTTTGCCCTTAAAAGAAACCATTTAAATCTTTAAAATTCGGTAATATGGATGAAAAAGTAATGAGGTCGATGGAAAAACAAGACAGAAGCATAAGTATAGCTAGACATTTTGAAGTATATGTTTGCGTACAGTAATTTTTTTCTAAGAACTTTGAAGTTTAATATACAGAAATTTAACTATATTAACACATTAAGGACCGCTCACGAGTTTTCTCGTGTTTCACGTCCCATCTGTTGTTGACCGCTCACGAGTTTTCTCGTGTTTCACGTCCCCTCGGTTGTGAACTGCTTCTCTTTTGATGGTTTCAGAACATACAAGTTTACCACAAAATGTGCGGTTCCAGATTTCCTTAATTTGTTTTTAAAAAACTATTTTTTAATTACTGTTCTCTTTCTTAAAATATGCTAACATCCATTGAACATTATCTAAGTCTCATAAGTGAAAATTCACAGCATATATAAAGCTACAAGTAGCTATTTTTATCAAAATGACGTAATAAAATTTAAACACGACAAAGTGGCATAAAAAAAACTACCGCAATATAAATAATTTTCTAAAAATGCAAATTCGTTATCTGCAGCATAAATTTCTGGTATTTGAAACGTAATTTCATTCCAATATTTTTATCGTTTTGTAATATATTTGAATCAAATTGAACATTTTTAAGCTGTGCGGAGTGAAACAACTCAAAGCTGTCTCGGTATTATCACTGCGCTATCTCGAGTTATCATCGATTCGAATCAAAAAAGAGAAGAGGGATCTCCATTTCACGAATGCGGTGTTCGAAATTCGGTGTCTCGAATCCAGTTTCAAGTTCAAGGTTGTTTCAATCTATCTTCGTGACAGTCCCGACATTTGATTGAGGAGTGGGGGAAAAAAAGTCGTCTGCTTGCGTGCCGCTTATTATTTAATCGTCTGCTTTATTATTTTAATTGAGGACTTTATCGAACATTCTGCGGTCATGACCCCATTCATCATTTTTTTCAGACCCTTTTCGAATTAAATGCATAATGAAGAGAGCTAATTTCTGTGAATCTCTTGAATAATTGATGACGTTCTTAAAAATTATGTAATATTTTTTGCAGTTCATATTGATGCCTAATTGGGGAGAAATTCTCAACAAAAGTAAAACGTACAAAATTTTAGTAAAATATTTTTTTACATATATACGGAGATTTGAATTTTACTAGAAACAAATTGATGACTTTCTCGTACTTTAGGAATTAAAGAAAAAAAATAATTTGAAAAAAGAAGTTAAATTTTTTTGTTGTTACTTTGTTACTCTGTCAATACGGTAACTTAAATAAAATGTAATGAGCCAGATGAATGAAATTTGGTTTACAACTATAGATTTCTATCACATTTTGTAGGAACTATCACATTTTGTTTTCTATCACATTTGTAATCGCTCCTTAGATGTTATATGAATATAATAGTTCATTAACGCTACTAGATCACATATTATGTTTTACCATAATTTTAGCCCTCGTCCAAATTTTAGATTAAAACCCTCAAGTGTAGATTTTCTCTAGTTCTCTTTTTTATTTTTGTGATTTTGGGCAAAAATTAAAAAAAAATCAAAACTACAATTTGTTTCCATATATAAAATTAAATATGTGTTCTCAATGTTTTCACATTTTGGATCTAATAAATTAAAGATCCCGGGTTCGAGTCCTGATTGGGGCATGGTTGTTCTTCTGTGTGCTATCTTTGAGATGTGTGACTGTGCCCCCCTGTAAAAAGGGGCTGTGCAAGCAAATGAGGTGAGTGTGTAACTAAAGTCGTACTCTTAGCTCTAGTTGGCACTACTTGTAACAAGAAACGCTTATCTTTAGCTTAAAATCTGCTGATGTATCAACGGGGTTTGGCCATGGCAAGTGCCATAAGTAGCAACAAAAACATAAATTAAAGACGAAAATTTAAAATTCCTTTTTGGCAATGCTATAAAGCGTAAAATGTGTGATATTCTTTAAATATATCAGCAAGACGAGAGTCTTCTTGGTTTACTGAATGCTCTAAGCTCTTAGAAAATTATTGGCTGAAATGTCTATGTAAAAATATTATTCGAAAATTATTTCACTACTCATATTTGTATTTCACTCAAACTATCGTTAAATGACTTAAGATTTTTATATCAAATCAAATGTTGCCTTAATTCTATTTAAATTCTGAAGTCTGATATCGAAAGCCATAAAAGCAAATAAAAATAAACTTAAATATTTAGGGGAAAAACAATTTTTTGTGAACGAGGAGTGGTATTAACTTTGAAATTGTAAGTAATTTCGATCGATGTAAAAATGTATTGATTGGATTATCACTTTAATTTAATCGAAAAAGCTACGCCCTTTTGTACTTGAAACATTAAAAAAGAGCTCTTTAAATAGAATTTCATAATGAAGCCTTGTTTCTATAACCCAAACCTTCAAGGCCAAAAGAAAAAATATATATATCGAAGCAAAAAAATATACTGAATTCAGTTCGTTTCATTGCTACAAGTTCTTAATATTACATTATAACATATTCTAGAGTATTAAGAAGAAAAATAGCTGCGCTTTCAAATTAATGCAAATCATGTCCGAATTTTCTGTTCTTTGGATATTATTGGACAGCAGTTGTGAACCAAAAACAAAAATGAGGCTGCAGCTTCTCAGACTCGGCGTTTCGGTCACGACTTGCGTGTGGCAAATGTAGTGCAAATCGGAATGACAGAACGTGGAACCCAATCAATCCCTCAATGGCGGATGCAGAAAACGAGCAATTCTCGCGCTCAACCGTGGTTTCCGGTCAGTTTTTCTAAGAAACAATTGGATGCCGATTGTATCTATTCCTATTGTCTCTCCTCATGAAAGCTGCTCGGGCTCTGGCTTCTTTTTTCAATGCCTCGGGGCCTTCAAGTGATGGGATGCTCCCCAAATCGAAGATTCGAACACGAAAGGTGGATCTCCGGGACGCATGGCTGACTCCTATAATTGATAAATAGATCCAAGAAAAGACGCAGGTTAAGCAGAGTTCAAGAGAAAGTGGGAGATGGACTGAAACACATTCGAATCGCCAGAAGATCCATCAAGTAAGTGAAGCATACCGAATGAGGTATGGGTACTTATACTGCGTAAAGATCATGGCACGTTGAGAAGGGATTTAGATAGCCTTGCTGTCAGGATCGACTTTCACTTGATGAATACGATATAAGAATCGGTTTGTCGTAACATCGATGTGAAACGTCTTACTGTTATCTAAACCTGCAATTTATGCCGGTGGGTGTTCCTGGAATAAACGTTTGATGCATGCCATTAGAAGTTCTGTTAACTGAAGGCAGCATTTTATTACAGCTAGTTTGACTGTAGAGTTGGAGTTAAGAAATAAAATAAAGCGTTAGTTTAGTTCTGTTATATTAACGTCCCATTATAAAGCCTCATTAGGGCTTTTTTGGGATGGGCCTCGTAATTTTGAACCTCGGTCAGATAGCGAGGACGATACCTGAAATTGTACTCTCTCACCAAATCATACCATATTAGCGAGAGAACGTTTGACCTTGATGGATCTAACGTGCAACAGACACCGTTACACGGTGTTTTATCGGTAGTCTCGAATTTGAAACCTTACGACTCACAAGCCAAGACCTTGCCACCAAGCCACAGAGGCCCTAAATAAAGTATTGTAGAACAACTAAATATGATACCACTTTATTCTAATCTTTTCAATCTCATTACAGAACACAACTTCTTTGTAAAATAAAATCTTTTCCGATTATCGGTAATATTTAACTAAAATGAGCAGGAAATTTAACAAAGCTGGTTAGTGATATGTAAAAATAGCCTCTTTATTGTATTATTGGGGCCACTTTATTGTGGTAGATGTAATATTTTATAAAAAAATTATTAGATATAAAGTATACTTATAGTCGCTTCTTATAGTTTATATTGCCCATATTAACTAATTTTAAAGATAACAAAACTGTTTGTTTCTTTAAATTTTAAATTTAGATTAGATTAGCTAGGTTAGTATTACAGCAGCACGTGTTCTTCTTTATCATAAAAGTAATCGAGCATAAACATTGAGAAATTGACAAAGTAAGACCTATTTAACTTCTACTTTTATAACAACTTTCTTTAAAAATCTTGATTCAAGTTAAAATTTTATTTAAAGAGCAAATCAGCAAGAATATATTTGAATAATTTCATCAATAAGAAAATAAGAAATTGTTTCTGATACAGAATTGTTATAATTCAGGTTTTCTCGGGAATAAAAGTAGAGATTAGATTAATTTTATGAAAAAATTTAAATTCTATGAAATATTAATTGTTTAAAGAATATATTATATGGAAATTTTATTCCTTTAACTTAAGAATTTTGTGTTTATAATACATACTGAGATTCATAAATATTTTATTTATTCACTAACGATGGGTATCTACGTGGCGTAACTGAATAAATACTCAAAATTAATTAAATACTCATAAAAGATTAATCGGAGGCTCATTTAAAAATACATTTTCGGGATTAGAATTTCGTTTATAAAAAAGAAATTGATTTTTATTTATGTAAATTCTACTAAAAAAAAAAATATCTTCTTATAAATAATTTAAAAGAAACCACGAACTCGTTTTGTTAATAGTAATATTTTATTAATATTTTTATATCACAATAAAAATTATGTTTATCATTATTTTAATCTTAATCATTCAATAAATTTGCAATGTATTTATTGTTTTGTTTCATTCATTGATTTTCTTACGCAAAACCCAGTTCTCATTTTGCTTACTTTTTTAATAAAGCTATGAGAACACTTTTTATTTCTTTTAACGTTATTTCTCCATGAATGTCGGACAGTATGTAAAAATCTTGATTTTCTGAGATCGCATTATTTAAAAATTCAGATATTCTTGTAATTGACTACGAACCAAACTTCCAAGGAAGAAAGCAAAATGCATTTCATAAATTATTTATATTCCGATTTGCGGTAATTATAGATTCAACCATAAATAATTTATATCAATCTATTTTGATTAAATATTTCCCGTTTTCTACTGATACCAAAAGCTAAAACATTTACTGGCAAAAGTGCAATGAAATAATCTTTTATTATAAGAGTTAAATAAAGTTGTTGTTGATATCGTGTTCTGCTTTACAACGGAAGGAGGGGTGCAGTAGCAATTAAATAAAGCATATTATTTTGATATAATTTAAAACCTAATTATTTTACTTTTTTTGTAAAAAAATTAAACTAATAATTGAATAATCATTTTAAAAACAGATCCAAAAAGGCTTAAAGAATTTCATTATACCATTATGGAAATCGCAGTTAGTCTTCTCGATTCTTTCTCACCTAATCTCCTGTAAATGTTGTTTTTGTTGTGACTTATGGCACTTTTCAAGCCCACTGACAGTTTTCTGTCAGCAATTTAAACCGAGTAGGTGTCTCTTGTTTTTTCAGTAACCCCAACTAGGGTCAAAAGTACTACTTAACTATTTCATGCGTCACATTTGCTTCTCCAACCCCTTTTTACAAAACTGCTCATTAAAAATTAATTTAATTTGATTAATGAATTGATATTTGAAAAAACTATTTATATCAAGTGTCATCCAAGTTTTAAAAAAATGTATTCGAACTTGATTGGATTGTTGAAAAGTATTTGAACAGGATATAGATAGGGAGAGTGTGAACTAATATTAGGAATTGAAGAAAATTATTTCAAAATAATACTTTTATTATTAATGGAAAAGAAATTAGTTTTATGGAAACTAACTTCCATTCTATTAATAACTATGGTTTTACACCATTAATAAACACTATTCCATTAACTAACACTATGGCTCATTAATGGAATAGAAGTTAGTTTAATGCATCTATTTCATTAATTAATTATAAAGAAATCAAGTATCTTACAATTCACAAAATTGATTTTGAATATAATTCATGAATTACTTTTTAAACAAATTTAAAACAGAAGCCTCTACAAATTCATTCTTAATAATTTATTGCTCAAAAATTGAATGATATACTAATGTATTCAAAAAAAAGAAGAAAAGAAAAGGCATTTTCCATTCATAGTGCGAGCGTTGATGCACTTGAAAACATCAACATTCTTATCATTAAAAGTAAGTTGACTTGACCTTCAAGTGATTTATCCCAGAATGAAGTTGCAAGGACGGGTTATCCGTTATATTAATGCAGGTAAAATGAATTTATTATGCGTGGTCATTGCTTGTTTATCCATTTGCAATTCCAGATGCTTTGATAAGAATATAAATACATACACGATGAGAGGCGGCTTCTTTATTGAGTGAGGTGAACGGCTCTTTTGATTATTTACGAAGCGATTTCTCGGTGATCCGTCTTGCAGAGGTTAACAAAAATTTTCGGAACGACTTGACTTGAACAACTATCTATATAAGAAAGCTCTATTTAAGAAGTATTTCAGTAAAGTAAAGATATTTATATTTACTTTTTCCTTGTGCAAAAATGTTATAGCTTGGGAGAAAATAGAGTAATTGCCAAAAAAATTTACTAGAATTTCTGTGTTTCAAAACGCAGTTATTTATGTAGATTTTTATGAGGGACGGGGGGGAGGCAATGGCGATGTAGATACATTTATATTCTATAAATGATAAAAATAGCAGACATCGTTCCATCTACCCTACAGAGATATCTTCTGGGCCTACAGCTACCAAATTTGAAATTAAATTGCATTTTGATTCTCAGTATTTTAAGAAAGGTTAATCGAAATTTATATACTTTTCTTTTCGAATGCTTTTTATTTCAGTATGATGTGAGCATATTTTTTAAAAATACCATTTTTACACCACTTTAAAAATTTAAAATGATATTATGGTCTTTTTTCCGTGATATCGGTTTTATTTCCCTGAAACTTTTTTCTCTAACTTTAAGAAATTTTTAAAGATAAAGAAAGATAATACACAATGATACTTTTATTCTAGACGCAAGAGTAGCAAAATAGCACAATTGGAAATATTCATTATGGATATTTTATTATTTATCGTGCAACTAACACAAAAGTATTAGATTCTCAATTTATTTTTAACAAGGTTATAAGTATTTCAAAACAGTAGATGTTGCTTTTAGCATTATGATATTTTTAGATCGGCATTCTTTAAGTAAATAGCTTGGGAGACCACTTTTGTCTAAGGGCTTGAAATCCAAAATTTCTTTCAAAATTTGAAATTTAAACACGTTTTCATTCAATATATGTCGTGTATATGTGTCTTTTAGTATTAAAATTGGTATAGTGGGCCAAAAAGCCTCTGGTTGAAGTGGTCCGGAAGTTTGGAAATAGGAGGGTGCTACCTTCCAAGGATGCTATTTATCTTCGTCATCTGACCAAGGCTCAAAATTGCGAAGTCTGCTTCCAAATAGTATTTATATACATTAAAATTGGACGTTAATATAATCCAATCAAGGTCAAATACCGTGATGAGAAAATTATTAGTCATTAAATGCATGCTAAGGCAATCAATGCAGATGAGTTGTCCAAAATTTTGTCAGAGTTTAGAATTAGATTTGAATCTTCTGATTTTTTCTTCAATTTATGTTTGTACATATGTGAATAATTCAAAAGCGAGATAAACTAAAGACAATGGTTCGGCTTGCACTAAACTGATAGGTTTGCATCAAAATTTAGACTGAATTTGTTTATTTTCTACACGTTCTTAGAACCTAAAGTGCTTCATTCATAAAATATTTAACATGCGGGTTTTCATTCATACTGAATGAAAACAATTGTGGCAGTTTTACTTATTATATTTATTTAGTCATGCATCGCAAATCCACTTAGTTAAGTTTTAGATGCATTTATTTGCATGCAAGTTATGATGATAATACATGCCATATGATTTAACATGATAATGACTTAATGCTACTAATTATCAGTAAATTGTGTGATTCAAAAAATATTTGAGATCTTTCGTTAATATTATTAAATATAGAGGATTTGTAGCATAAAATATTATTATGCTACAAATGTTCGTAATCAGGGATTCAAATACACGTTTATTTCTTAATAGAAAACCGGCTTTCTGGCAGAGAGGTCGCGCGTCTTCCTCGTGTTCTGGGAGTCGCAGTTTAGACATGGTTGTTCTTCTGGGTGCCATCTGTGAGCTGTGTGACTGTGCCCCCTGTAAAAAGGGGCTGTGCAAGCGACTGTGTTGAGTGTGTAGCTAAGTCGTACTCTTGGCCCTAATTGGCGCTAATTCAAAAAAACAAGAAACGCTTCTTTCGGCTTAAAATCTGCTTACAAGTATCAGCGGGGCTTGTCCATGGCAAGTGTCATAAGTAACAACAACAGTTACTCATAAGTTAATAACTGTTTTAATAATAATATGAATGCTGAAAATTATGAATAAATTTAGAACTACAATTAATCTTAGTTGAAACCGAATAATTCTTATTTTGAAGATTTCGCTTTAAAATATTATTTCGAAAATAGTTCTTGTTCTAAATGTCTGTTATGCATTCGTTTTCATTATTTTTTTCGTTTTAATCGATTAATTTTATACGGCAATATTAAAAATAAAACTAAAGGTGAAAAAATCTAAGAAATCTAAAGCTTTCCTTAGACTGTTATGAAAAAAGCACATGCAAATGCATAATATGTCAGGAACGATTGGATTGCAATAAAGATTTATCAATATTAAAATAGGTAACAATTTAATTTTTTTTTCGATTTATAACCTTTTAAAATAAAAATATTGTAAAAAATATTATCTAAACACCAACGCCAAAAAAAATGTGAAACCGACTTAAAAAAACAATGAACAATGAAAGATCCGAATAAGTTTTAAAACTCATATAATTCGAATGAAACAAATATATATTTTTATAAAGTAAGGCAAGTTATTTGAGAAACTATTATTACTATTACGAAGTTATTTTATAATGCTTGTTATAATGACGAATTTACACGATCAATTTCTTTCTTTCAAATTAAATAACATCGTGTTTCTTTAAAATCTGAACTAAAATATTTCTCTAGCAACAATATGAAGTGTATACTTTCTCATGATATTTATAATATATTATAAAAAGACAACAACATTTTCTTCACAAATGAAGCACTTATCCCTCATTTTACTGTGTTATTATCAATTTTATGGTGCGTTCTTTATTTACTATCTTTATTTTAAATTACAAAATACAATTCATTTTTTATTTAAAATTATAGCTTTCTGTAAACAGTAACAAAGTTTGGCTTCAATCAATGTTTTCCCAACTTTAAACAAGTGGAGGTTGTTTGCTATAAATTTTTCTATTCTTCATTGTTTAATGGTCAAGAATTTGCTCTGTGGATCCTTTTTAAGCAATTTCTCTTTTTCTAATAGTAAATAACAATGCATTTTGTGCAAAATCACATGAAATTAATACTTGTAAATATCAACAAAGTTATAATTTTCATGCAATGCTTTTACAAATTTCATCAAAATTGAAACAACATTTGCATTTTTCTAATCTTCCAAGAATATGTCAATCATTATTAAAATTATTCCAAAAATAATAACTGCTTGAATAACAAAGTAAATGCTAAAAGTCATGAGTAAAGTTAAAACTACAAGAACGAAAGATATCTACAAGTTATAAATTAGTTTAGAACGATGTCTATTTTCTGAATAATATTTTAAAATGTAAAGTTTCTTTCCCCAATAAAAAGTATTCAGTTCTAACTAAGATTAATTCAGAACTGAATAACTCCTGTAGGAAAACAAAATTTGCATTTTAAAATATTATTCAGAAAGTAGTTTATCGTTCTAGAAATCTGTAATGTCTTCGTTTTCAATATTATTTTTCATTTTAACTGATTATTTTTGCTAAGCAATGTTAAAGATAAACAAAATGTTAAAACAAATTACCAATTTATCTAAGCGAAATGTAAAGATGAATTATGTGGCCTCGTTAATCTTAAAATGATCTATGAACCAATGTCTAAAAAACCACCAATTACAGGTGATAATTTATTACAAAATTAATAATACCTCAGGCTTTTATGAAAACAAAACGTAACTATTTAGATAGTATTGTTACTAGAAGCAAATGTTTCAGTAATCAGCGAAAATCAATATAAATTGATAAGTATTTTATAGGTCATTAGTTAAAGAAAAATTAAACATAAATCATCAACTGTAAAGTGATGAAATTCAAGATATTTCGACCTGAAACTAGATATTCATTCTCATGACTAATTTCAATCACTAAATAGTGAAATCAAGAAAGGCTAATTAAGCGAGTTAATTTTATTAACTCCAAATATTTACTCGTTTTAAAAGTAAAAAGAAATCTCCTAAGTGGAAGATATTAATTATTATCTAATCGTCTACAAAAAAATCTCCAAGTACTTATTTTTTATGCAAAAATTATAATTAAAGTAAAATAAAAAAATACTCTTTTTTTTCCTTTTTCAACTTGAAACATTCGAAAAGAAAGCAATTTAATGGGGGGATTAATCTCAAAGTTTTATAAATTTTGATGCATTTGATTTTTTTCTAATTCGAAAAAAGTCATTTTTTAGGAATCATATTTGTTACAAATTTTAGACTTATTTGTAATACGTGCTCAGTTGCTCAAAAGTGGATTTAGAAGAAAGAATAAAATCCTGGGACTGATCTTCTTGACAAAATAGTGGATCGGTTTGAAATTTCGAGTAGAGTTCTTTAAATGAAGTCTGTGTGCTCGTTTGACCATTCGAATGAGTGAGTAAATGCTAAGATAGGCCATACTGCACCGATTGATGCGTGAAGATGATATATGTGTTTATGATTTTAGATAAATTAAAATGATATACCAAGCACAGATCATATTCATGAAAAAATAGTTACTCAGGAGCAATTGCAGCTAGATAGATGAAACTTGATATATGATTTTTGTCAACATATTCTTAAAAATTTATCAAATTTATCACTTACTCTCCTCCACTCACTTACTCTCAATACGAAAACTAGAGAATATAGAGTAAGGGATAAATAGATAATAAAATTTGATGTCTGCTCCTGATATCTATACTACTATTATAAAAGTGAAAGTTTGGATGGATGGATGATGTTAATCAATCACGCCAAAACAGTTGAACGAAATTGGATTAAATTTAGCACAGATATAGATTATAGTCTATAATAGGACATAGGCTACTATTTATCCAGGTTAATTGAATGGCTAATTTTTTATTGATTAAAATCGAAAAATCTTCATTTCCCCACCGCCAAATAAGTAAGGCTTCAGTTTGTGTTTTTCCTACGATTATGAGGTTAGGCTTAACATGTTTTCGACTGATTATTTCAAACTTTTTTGCTTGTTTTCTTAGTTTTTGAAGTATTTAAAATTAAACATTGTTCCTTAATATATTTTTCTGATTCATTTTGAAATACTTTTGAATTGAAATAATACAGAACAATGAAAATTAAAAACTTCTAATCTATTTTGCGGTAAAAAACTGGAATAGAAAATTTGCGCATTTACGTTGCCCCAGTTGACTATGAAAATTCACTCATGTGTATTGTGTTGTAATAGTTGACAACTGTATTTCCATTTTAATTAAATAGTTTAAAAATCATATGTATAACACTGTTGTAACTATCTCAATCTCGATCGAGAAATATCGATCGATAAATAAAATAGACATGACTGGATTTTGAAGAAATACGGATTTCATTTGCTGTTTTACTCTATTTCAGATACACTCTGTAAATAAATAGTTTTTAGGTTAATTGTATGCATTTAAATAGGTACGAAGTCGTGGGTAAAAGCTAGCTAAACATAAATACAAAAAAATTCAATAGATAACGGTAGTTGAAAATCTCTTTGATGAATATACTATAAACAGCTCTAAAATAAGAGAAAACAGCTATTTATAATCTTGACTTTTTTTAAAAAAAAACTCTTTTCGTCATTAGTAGTTTTTCAATTATCTAAAAAGCTTATTATCAACTTGGATTGTTTAGAAGAAAATTCAGTGTTCGTTTACGGAGCAATGAATTGATAGACCATAGATCTCATTTTATATAAATTATTAGAGATATTTCATAGATACTTTCTTAGATAATTTTATTCTCTTAATATTTATAGATATCCACTAAGCTAATTATACTCTAAGCTCATACTTAATACAACGGATATTCTCTTTAAATATTAAACTTCAGTTATAAATTATTTGTAATCATATACAGCTACATTTTTTTATTCATAATGATTATTGCTATGAATGTCAAAGTCCTGGAAGAAGTGGGGAGTCTTCCCCGTGATTTGGGTGGTCTGGGCTCGAGTCCCGATTTGGGTATAGTTGTTCTTCATTTGTTCTATCTGTGAGTTGTGTGAATATGCCCCTTGCAAAAAGCGGCTATACAAGTGAATCTCATGCGTGACTAGCTAAACCTTGTCCCTAGCTAGCGCTACTTGAAACAAGATCACACAATCGTCTTAAAATCGTTGAATTCGTCAATGAGCTTATCAATAGTAAGTGCCATTAGAAACACAAACTTATCGTAATTTGATATGCCTAAGAAAATTTCGGTTTCAAATATTTCAAACAGGTACTTGGAAAATTTTAAATAACATGGCATTATTAACAGCTACACGATTATTTACAGGTATGCGAGTAAGGTTTCATTTTAAATCTTTTGATTCAAAATGAAACCTTACTCTCATATTACATCCGTGAATCTGTGGAGAAATAGACACACCTTATTTTCGTATCCGCATAACAAAATATAGTGCTTACCCTCGAATGAATTTTAAGTTGATTCAGTTTATTTATTTTTTTAATTTGGTTGTACATTTAGCAGATTGATGGAGGACTTTCTCTGAAGTTGGCATGTCAGAAAAAATATATGTAATGCAAACGGCGTTTTCAAAAGTCATTTATCCAGTTCCGCTTCATTTTTGCTCGTAAATGAAAATAATTGCTTGAAGAAGTTTGAATAACAATTTGTGGTGCAAACCGCTTTCATTTCATTTCATTTCCACAAGATGCAGGAATATATTTACAGGTTGAATAGAGTAAAAGTCCAACTAAACTCACGACAAGAAGATTGCATTTGCTTTTCTTTCGTGCAAAAAAAAGTGAATGAACTGGAGTTCAAAATAATTAGAATTATTTTTTTTCTTCCAAAATAGAATATTTTTGTAAGGAAATTTCTCTTAATTCTTCTTTTTGCGGTTTAAAGTAATGAAATTTAGGTAAACAGTTTTCAGACTTTTTCCCCCTTTTCGGGTTTTGCAAATTTTTCTGTTAACAATGACAGTTAAATGCGATTATTTTGATGTTTCCTTCCTTTTTTTTTAATTTTAAAGATTTCTTTTCCTTCTCCTTTATGAAGAAATGCACCGTCCAGACAGACCTCGGGATATCTTTTTTTTTTCGTGTTTAAAGAAAAGAAAGATTTTAATTTAAGGAAATCTATAGATTTGAAAGAAGAAAATTGCGCGCTCAAGTGGTTTTAGTCTTCTTTAAAAGTTTTGAAAACAACTCTGCGAGGCTGGATTTTTTTTAATGATATACAATGTTGAATTCATTCACGTAATCATTAGAATTTTTTACTAATTATTTCGCTCATTTCTTTTTTTACAAAAATATGCTATCAATTTTACTTCCTTAATTATTTTAGTAATTAATTTAACCTATAATTTAACAAATTAATCCTAAAAATTTGAAAGGCTATTTAAAAAAATAATATTTTTCCATTAGTATTAAATTTATTTTAAACAAACAATTCCTTACTTTTAAAATTATTATTTTTTATTTTAGTAGAAAATAAAATATTATTTTTATTACAATTTTTTAATAAGACCTAAATATTTATCTCTGAAATTTTATAATCAAATACATTTTATTTTATAATTATTATTTATTATTATTTAAAACACGTGCTTGTTTTATTTTCAAAAAAATTCAATTTTGCTGTAAAATGTTTAGAAAAACATTACATTTTATTTTAGATTTAAATTTTTTAGGTTTCTACTTAACTAAATTTATTTCTTAAAATAATGGAAAGTTTTTTCAAATACTTAATTCAGTGTTTAGTTGGTGTTTTAGCTCAGATTCTCTGACTTAGAAGGTGAAACAATTTATGGACTGTCATTGATGGTAATGTTTTTAAAAAAAGAATTAGAAATTAAGATATGTTACAATGAAATAGATTTGAATTGTTTCTTAATCTATATTAAAAGAAATAGGAATAATTTACATTTATTTTGTTTCTCAATTTTGGGTTAATTTGTGCACATTGATCAATTATAGTATATGGATTGAAACTAATATCTTTTCAAAAAATTGTTCGTCTTTACAAAAAATACTTTTTGTGTAATTAATGCATTGATTATCTTGTTTCACATTCTCGTTTACGCTTGAATTAGAGATTGTCCTGGAGGGCCCTTCCAAACCAGGGGCGATAGAAAACAAAGTACAGCCCTCTCTCTATTTATCAGCGGACATTTAAAAGGCTTCACTTTTCACCAGGGACAAAAGTATTCCCCGGACTGCCATTGTTGTAAGAGCGCTCCCGCTTCTCCCACTCACATCTTAAACTGTCTAAATTTTACAAAGCATGAAATACTCAAAGACTCAGCTTCATTTATGGACTTTTTAGAAATATTGGGTTTTATGGAGATGGTCTAGCACTGCTGGGCCATCTGGGATTAACAACAACAACAACGTTTGAATTTTTATACCTTTAACATTGATTTATGATTTAATTTTACAACGTTCCTTAAATTCCGGCTTTTTTGCATTCATTCATCTTTAACCACTTAACAGTTTTGCCCGTAAGCCGTACGTGTATCGATTTATTGGATTTTGATAGCTGTAAGCTAAAAATAAACCATTCATAATGATTATAATTCAATATGAAAATTACTTCGAATACATAAGTTATATATTCAATGGATTTCCATTTGAAATAAAAAAAGAAAATATTCCTAAAATAGATAGTGTCCTCTTATTGGATAAAAAAGAAAATAAAACAGTTAATTGGCTAATCCTTTTTATTAATTACTCTGGCCATCTTCATACATTTTATTTTCCTACTGCGAGTTTATTTTTATTTTAGAAATAAAGGGTTAACATTCAAACTTAAGACTCGCCTTTAAACATCGAGTTGACCTTTTCTATTCCGTGAAAAGTCATTTAATTAGATAGATAGATAGATACTTTTCACGGATCGCTTCTCCAACTATTTCTCTTCTGGAAGTTGAAAAAAGCGAGAAATGTTTCAATTTATCACCTCTATCGCCTTATCACAAGAGAAGTGCTATTGAAAAGTGAAAGCCTTCATGTCCTCTAACTGGTCTCGCTGCGTCCTTGTCCTCCCTTCACGGCAGACTGTACTGGAAAGTATCACTCGAAGGTATGCGTCCGCTGTTTCTTCACTCCCGTTTCCCATTACGTCCAGAGGCTGAGGGATCGCCCAACCGGAACAAAACAAACACTTTGTTCCACCCAAGGCAAGGATATCCTTTTCTCCCTCGCGTTTTCTTTCGAGCGAAGGACTGCTATTCATTCTCTCATTGTATAGGATTGTTTCTTGTAAGAAAGAATGATCTAGCTCTCTCTCTCTGTTTCTGAAAGTCCCAACATATCCCGAATGCCGGAGTTTAGATGCATTGGGATCATGGGGGACATTTTTGATGTCAAAAATTTCTTTGGGGGAATTTAATTTTTCCTTACGAGCTGGATCTGTAACTTTTTTTATACGCAGGCTATTACAAGTTATGAAAATAATCTATCTGCTATGTGGATATTAATGTCTATTTTGGAGTTGACTTATGTAGTTCTATGCGGAACTTAACTTTTCTTGCGAGCTGGATCGGTAACTCTTTTTTCTATACGTTGGCTATTATAAGCTATTCCATTTAGCTTCATGGCCATATGAAAATAATTTATCTGCTGTGGGGATATCACTGTCTATTTTGGAGTTGACTGATGGAATTCTATGCGGGAATTAACTTTTCTTGCGAACTGGATCTGTAACTTTTTTTTCTATACGTAGGCTATTATAAGTTATTCCATTAACTTCAT
>JAOUZG010001441.1:962781-1009194 GCA_026289955.1 Argiope argentata | reverse complement strand
TATGGAGATATAACTGTCTATTTTGGAGTTGACTTATGGAGTTCTATGTTTATTTTAAATTTTCTTGCGAGCTGGATCAGTAAGATTTTTTTCCCTATACGTCGGTTATTACAAGTTATACCATTTTTCTTCATCTTCTCATGAAAATAATCTATTTGGGAAAATTCTGCAAGTTATTTTTATTATGCTTAGATTATTATAAGTGAAGTCCTTATGGCTTCATCTCATCATGAAAGGATCTATTGGAGAAGGAAGACTTTGTAATCCCTCTCTATTTTGGAGTTAATTTTTATTGGTATTCTACGTGAAGATACCTTTTACTTACGAGCGAGATCTGCCAATTGTTTTTTCTGTGAGTAGATTATTATAAGTTAAGTTATTATAGCTTCATCTTATTATGAAAATAATTTTTTTGGTTGGAATCTTTGCAACTGCTCTCCTTTTGCAGTTTTATGTAAAATTTTACTTTTCCTTACAAGCAGGATATGCGAGTTTTTTTTCTGTGTGTAGACTATTATAAATTAATCCATTAGCTTCATTGCCTTATGAAAAGAATCTATCTGGGATGGGGACTTCGTAATCATTCTCCATTTTGCAGTTCTATGTGGAGTTTAACTTTTCTGAAGATAGATGCTGCAAGTTTATTCCCCTCTGGGTAGGTAATTATAAACATTAACTTCATCACTTTATGAAAATATTCGACTTGGAAAATCGACTTTTATTGCGTTGCATCACCATATATATAATTATTAGACTTATCATTATAGAAGGGAGAAATAAAATGAATGTATTGAGCCTTAAAAAGAGAAAAATACTTTTTTCCGAATGATTTAAAAAATGGAAAGCATTTTCATGATTGTTAATCAATACTTCTGCCCTAAAATGATATGTGAACATACAGTCTAAAGGATAATAGTAAAAAAAACTTTAAGTGATGTAATTGAAGTTTAAATAAAAAAAATCCAAATCATCAAACTGTTTCGCTATGCTTTTTGCGAATTATGGTGTTTGAAAGCAGTTATATAATTATCTTCTGCTTAAAATTAAGAAATAATGTAAATGGTGGATTCAGCAGTCTTGTTCATTCAAGCTGAACTACAGATCTTCATAAGCCGTTCTCGGATCGGTATATTCATATTTAATAATTATTTATCAAGGCTTAAAAATGGGATAAAATTAGATTTTCGTACATTTTTATGATCAGATTTATGAAAAAGACTAAGAAGATTGATACGATTACCATACAGGTTATTTTAAGAACAAGATTGAGAAATTAAGTAGATTTTTTTTCCTTTAATATTTTTTATGACTATGATTTTGGCTTTTTGCTTTGATAAACAAGGGAAAATTTCTAAAGTTTTGTTTTATATTTAATCACTTTTTAATAAATTCCCTAAATAAAATATGATGTGCTATCGATATCACCATCACTTAGTCTTCTTCATTTTCTCACAGAGGTAAATGAGTTCATGGGTTGCCCAATTATAAGTTGATCATCTTGAGTAAATTTCTTAGAAATTTTTTAGCTACTGTCTCTATAAAAAAGAAGTGTTAATATAAAAAGAATCTAAAAAAATCCATTTAATCGTTTCCAAAAAAATAAGAAAATTGTCGTAGCAAATTATTCTGAAAATGTATTCTCAAATATTGGTGTGTAATAAATCGGTTTAAATCAAATAATGTTTATTCATTTTTGTTTACTACAACAGTAAAATTGGATAAGATATGAATTTCCTAAGGCAAAACAGTTTGAAAAAGTGATTAAATCTTATGTTTTACATTAGTTTCATCAATTAATAAGTTATATTGAACTATTTTCATTGGATTCCTTTTATTAATAATCTCTAATTTCTAAAAAGATATAGCATATAGAATGTTTTAATTATTTATTAGATTTCTATTTGAGAAATTTGATGCAGAGAATCATATTATTCGTGAGAAGTTAAATATGTTTTAAATTTTTACACCAAATAGCTCAATCTCTTTGTTTAGTATTCCTTTTCTTAAAACACTATAAAAATTCAAATTTGTAAATGAATTAAGGCTTTATGTTTTTCATGCCATAATTTCATTGGATTAGTCATTAGATTAATGCATGGGGTAGTAGTAGTTGTAGACAAATTGAGGGGAAATTATTAGCCATGAAAAAATAAAGTGGAAATTATAATATTAATTAATTAATTAAGGAAATTAACTAATATACTGTTTCATTTATTTCCTTTTCTCCTTGGAATCTCATTATATATATAAAGACACAGAGATATTTATTATCATTGTATTTAGATTTATTATCTTATATATATTTAGACTTCAGAATTTAGAGATTTTTGCTAGATTTATAAAATATAAATTTTTAAAAAATATATAAATTCCATCTGGTCATTTACCCTTTAGGTTTAATTAAATATTAGATTTTATTTCTCTTTCCTTATATAAAGGCTTCTGAATATTTTCTAATTTCATTGAATGGCTTTAAAAATCAATCTCTAACTGCCGAATAAAAAGGAATTAAACACATAACTTTATTTGAAACTAGGCAAAGACCTTCGGCAAACAATGAAAAAAAAAGTTATTGGAAAATTTCAAATGATGATGGATAATACATCTTAACGTGAAGAGTTCCAATACTCATCATTTGTATGATTGATCAGGATATAATTAGAATGTTTTAAGTAAGTTCTTCAGGTTATTGACTTATAATTGTTGCTTGGAAAAATTAATTGCCATCTGAGTTAAATGAAATGGAATCGTATAATCATCTGGGAAATATTTTCCTGATTTTTTCCCTAACTTTTGTATATTTATAGTGAATATTTTTAAAGCATTTAAAAGTCACAGTGCCAATTTAGATTTCAAAAAGTAAAAACTAAATTAAACCTTCCATTGTTTATTTTATTTTTAGTCTTTAAGTACGTTGGAATTCAAGTAAAATGAATACTTTTTTTACAGTAAGTATTCAGGAAATAAAGTAGTACTTCTTTTTTTTCCTTTCTACAGATAATCATCAACTCAGATTGAAAGCGAGTTTTTAAAAGTAGCCCAGCAGCAATTTTTCATGTTCTGAAAGATTAACTTATGATTCGGAATCAAAATCTGTATGATTTAAATAAATTAAACGAATTTCACCTGGAATTTGCTAAGAATTTTCAGAATCGATTTGTAGAAGAAAAGAATACTAATTTCTCGCATTCCAATAAAATTATTTAAAAGAAAACGAGTTTGAAAACAAGATAAAGTTGATAAGCAACAAAAGTAAAAGAATCTGATTAAAATTATGAGTAAGGAAGTAAAAGTAAAAGTAGCATTATTCCTTTTCCGCATTAAATGCTCTCTATTAATTTATTTTTGGAAGGAATTAACCCATTTATTGCATCTCGTATTACATAACAGAATTTCATAAAACTATATACATTCCATTTTTGATTTAAGATGTATGTATAATGATTAATGATTTTTTTTTTATTTTTTGGTAAAGTATATTAAGCGCCAAAATCGTCAATAGTAATCTTAGTAAGGAGATAGTATAGTAATCGTCAAAAAATTGGAACTCGAAATTTTGAAGAACCTTCATATTTTAAACTTCGCTGAGTTCGAAAAACACGTTTTCAGAAAATGTTCGATAAATCTGCCTGTGACAAAGATAACTCATAAACTCTTAGAGCCAGATAGTTAAAATTTTATATACGGCTTTTATTCGAATTTTTTTTTCCAAATTGTAAGTACAATCCGTTTAGATGAAGTCCGTTTGATTGGATGTTAGTATACAGATTAACACGATAACTACAAAATGAAGGGAGCTAGATGAATCAGATTTGGTATAAAAATTTAATATCCACAGTATAGACACCTGTATAATTTTGAGTCAAATCCAACTGCGTATTGTCTGTCTCTCGGTCTCTACTTTCAGAAATAAGTAAACGCGATAACTCACTCAAAAACTCAATGACTTAAATAAATCAATTTTTGAATGCGATTTTGCGACTACAAGTAGAGTTTTATGTCTAATTTTTGTTTATAGTTCGATGGAAAAAAATATTTTTGAGACACAAATTCGATTTTGGATTTTATTTCTGCACGCCACAGATTAATCTCCCAAATAACTCGCCAAGGATGACACAATAACGCATTCTCTATCATGAAAAATGTATTAAAAAGTATGCTAGAAAGTTTGGGAAAGACTACTTCAACTGGTTTGTTATTTCTTTTCTCATACAACCTCATTTATTTTATTTACGAAAATAAAATCGGCAAATAAGTTTAATATAAAATAAATATAATTTATAAATATTTTTAAAAGTTTGTCAGTTTAAACTGCAGTTTCGAAAATAATATTTTTTCTTGAAACTCATCCTTCATTAAAAATAAATGTTAACAAAATTAAGTGACAAGACTTTTTAGAACATAAAATATTTACTTATTATTAATTTTTTTTTGAAATTTTTGACAAAAATTTGATGATAATTCAAATTTAAGAAATTCCAGAGCAAATATTTATGAAATTTACTTCCACTATGGTTCGTTTTAATGTGAATAATAAATGTTTTATAAATTTAATCAGCAATAAAAATATTTATAAACAAATATCAAATAAATAAATAAATAAAAATAATTCGGGAAAACTTAATTTTCTCACTTTTTTCACAAGGAAAGTTAATTATTTTAAAAGAATTAATTATTTAATTAATAATTCCTCATTGATAAATTTCCTTTTCATAAAAATATATAGTAAATAAATAAATAACAGAAAATTCCTGCTAGCGCAAGTTTAAATTCTTGTGCAAAGTGTATTTAAAAAAATAATAGAAAATCGATCGTAAAATTTTTGTCGTTTAATAAAGACCCCTTTGGACTAATACTACAATCGAATTTTGAGATTTAAGTGGTTTTTATTTTAGAATATACTGCTTTTAATCCATTGAACGCAATTTTTTGGGAACCATTGTTGAAACAATTAAATTAAAAATAATTAATGAAGATTTTATTCACTATTCCGATATATCGTAGTCATGTTTAAGAACTGACTATTTGATTTCTTCTTCCTCATTTGACTTGATTTGATTCGTTTATGCATTCTGTGAGCAATATTTACAGAAAACTAAAACCCAACGTAATTATATCACATATAAGCGGCTTTATTAAGAAAAAATAGCGTCGTAAAATTTTATCTAAAACTATTTTAGAAAAAATATTTAATTAAAAAGTATGATTATGAGAAAGACTAAGATAGATAAAGAATCCTTGGTTTAGTGTGTGTGTGTCAAATATTTATATTTATTTGAATGCATTATTTTATACAAAAAATTTAAATTTTACTTTACTTTAAATAAATATCAACAAACGAGATAAAAGTGAAAAAAAAAATATTCTAAACCTTTCCTTAATAAATTATGAACAAAGCAGAGGCAAATGCATAATATGAGTGGGACAATTAAATTGAAATAAAGATTTATTTAGTTATAATTAATGAAAGTAAATCCTAATAATTTAATTTTCTCAGTTATTCATAACTTTTTAATATAAAAATATTTCAAAAAATATTGCCTAAACACATGTTTAGCTTCATTTATTAAATATTGTGAGCATGCAGGATACATATGAAGTGAATATAAGCTTAAATTGAAACAATGGAAGATCCGAAAAAATTTAAAACTCATACAATTGCTCAAACATATTATATATATATATATATGAAGTAAAGCAATAGACGTGAGTTATTTTATTTAATATCTCTTAATATTATAATAATAAACTAATTTCTTTAATACTTGTGTGAATGACAATATTATGCGTTCAGTCTCCTTCTTTCAACTTAAAAACATCTTGTTCTTTCAAAATTTGATATAAAATATTTCTCTAGCAGCAAAAGTAATCCTTTATTCTCTCATGATATTTATTATTTATTATAAAAAGACAATAACATTTTCTTTAAAAATGAAGCACTCCCTTCCCATTTTAACGGGTTATTATTAAATTTATTATGCATTTTCTATTAACTATTTTTATTTCAAATTGCGAAAGACAATACATTTATTATTTAAAATTAACGCTTTTTTCTGTAAATAATAATAAAGTTTGGTTTCAATAAATGTAATCCTGAACTTTAAATAAATGGAGATCTTTACTACGAATTTCTCTATTCTTTATAGTTAAATGATCAAAGGGTTGTTCTAAATGACAATTTTATACAATTTCTTCAATTCTTAAAGAAAATAACAATGCATTTAATTCAAAATCATATGAAATTTATTCTAGTAAATAGCAAAAAATTTATTATTCTCACGTAATGTTTCCTCAAATTTCATCATTAAGGGAATAACATTTCTAGTCCTCCATGATTAGTTGGATAAAAATTCGGTTCTTAGTCAGTTTATGTTTCTATTTCTTCATTCCACATAAAACATAACAGTTTATTTCTTTCGAAATATTACATGAAAGTTTTTCCTGTAAACAACAAATTTACAATTTCACTCAACATTTTTACAGAGTTCAAAGGCAAGCGAAAAACAACTCGTGCGAAAGAAGTACCACACAGTTCTTGATCCTTTAAAATTTAATGGGCAATAATTTGCTCTTAAGAGCCCAATTTTTTCCGACCTCCGACCTTGAGACCCTCCAATCAGAAAAAAGTTCTGGATCATCCCTAATTCCATCTCGGAGCGAACGACTTCCTTAAATAAAACTGAAATAAACACTTTTCGTGCGGTCGATTTTTATGATATGAATTATTTATTTATTTATTCCACCACATGTGGCTTTTGAGGTTTATTTCATGCGAGTGACTTCCAAACGAGGCAATGACCTCCTTTTTTTTACCCAGGCAGTAGGAATATCGTAAATTTTGATCTGCCCTGCTTTGCTCGATTCAGAATAATGAAAGCGACAATTTTTGGATAGTTTCTTCGTCTGTTAAAATGCGTGCGAAGAATTGCATTAGAGTTAAAGAGTCCATCAACGGATCAACCAGAGTCGCAGCAATGCTCGAAAAGCCAGCGTTTTTTGTGTCCGGAATTTTGCGATAAATAAACGTCGTAGAAAGGTTATGGAAGTGAATGAACCCTCTTTCTTTGTCATTTTTGTCGTTATTTAATGACACGAAATAAATGATTAGGCATTTCTGATTTAATTGTAACATCCCGAATTTCGACTGTTTTCCTCTTTAAATGACAATTTTTCGCAAAAGGAAAAGGGGCATCATATCTTTTAAAAATTTCGATTACATTCTACTGATTAAAATAGTGGAGGTGGTCTCTTAAAACATTTCTCGCACACTCTCTAATAAATACATTATTCCAGAGAAGGCGTTTCATAGAATTAGAAATAGTTAGAAAATGTTAACTTTTGACATGAATTTAGCATTTTTATTGAATCTATCAGGGTAATCTCGGCGTGTTATTTGACAATTAAGCTGATCGAATTCTTATTTGTTTGGGCTTCTTCAGGCAGGATATTACTGCCAATCTATTGTTAGTATTGGATTTCTTGAGGGAACTTCAAGGACTTGATACGGCTTTGCCGTTCTTCGGGATGTGTGACAACAACAGTTACATATTCCACGTTAAAATTCAGACGATTTGGTCCTTTTATATAATTTTTCACAATTTGTTAATCTATAGTAAATGAATTCATAATACTTTAAAATGCAAAGATAACAATAATCATAATTTTTTGTATGTGACTAATTGTATGCGTACTTTGGAATTTATTTAAATCTAATGAATATGCAAAACAAGTTTAGTTAATCGGCTTACGTTATTAATAAATTAAAATAAATGATATGCATTTTCTTTCATTAGAATAATCCGCCTTTAGACTTAATTTAAAATTTTGTATTTTATAAAGCAACTTTAATAATTCATTTTGATTATCAATAAAAGATAATTTATCTTCATATGTATGGTAATTTAAGATTTTTTTTGTAATTATTTTATTCTTTTCTGAAATTCATGTACTTCATATTTTTGTTTCGCTTCATTTATTCGAATTGAATTTTGTAAACATTTCATACTTCTCACAGTCATCTTAATCAAAAAGTTTGCAATCAATTTGTCTGAGATAATGTAATTGTTTTAATTTAATGTAAGATTTAGTTTTAATTTATAAATATTTCGATCAATTCAATTATAAACTTTATAAATAATTATGATTCGTCATTCTAAATACTCTTTCTTATCCCTCAAACAATGAGAATAATTCAATTCAATACTTATTCTTGAAACAATTTTGATATCAATATCGAGTCATTCTCAATTAGGGTTTAATTATCTTCTGCCATAATGAATAGTTTATTAAGGCACAGTTAATGAATTAAGAATGAAAAATCCAAAAGTTTTGATTATAATCTAATTAATCACTTACCAATCTTTTAGATGAATGAAATATGGGAACAGTTTCCGTTATCATAAAACATTGTGAGAGTACGATATTACTAATGTTGTGATTTTTTGAATTTGAGAAAAAGGTTTATTACTAACTCATAATTTACTTTTATGACCTTATTAATTGTGAAATTTATCCAAGTTGTTTTTATACTTTCTAATATAGAGAATTAAATTTTAACATTAAATAAAACAGGTTTTAAAGATTTGTTTCTCTAAATTTCAAATGTATTACTCTTTAAAATAATCCATTAATCTTTAAAAAATAATCTAATAAATTAATTTTTTATTCAAAATTGTATCAGACTGACTGATTAATTGACCATTTAGTTCAGAAAATACTAAAATATTAATAATTTTTTAGAGAATAGTATTATTAGCTATCTAAGTACAACGATAATGATAATATTGCATTTGTAAAAACATGGAATTATTATTAAAGGGAAGAAAGATAAAATGTTCTTTTAAATATCTTGTGTTATGGTTTAAATTTGAACTTATTTGCCATATTGTATTTCAAAATACCAAGAGAAGTTACATAAATCACCAAAAAAACACATTCAGGCTAATATTCATTAAAAAAATGAAACGGCACTGAATCAATCTGTTAAGAAAAATCAGTGTTATATTTATAGAACAAATGGTGAACAATATATCAATTTCCTGTTGAATCCTATTTTATATTTTGCCATCTAATAGAAAATATCTTATCGGTACCCGTGGATTTTTTTCTTGTTATTTACTGAATTAGACCTAGTTTGGTAATATTTATTAATGCTTAGAAAAAAATTTCTTGATAATATTAGTAATATTTAAATATCATAAGCTTTTTCTTTAAATCCGTTTGTTCAGTGATACGTATTTTTTTTAATCGTATATTCTTGAAAATAATAAACAGATATAATTTCTGACTAATTAAAAAAACATGCAAAAATATTAATAAAATATTTAGTACTTCCCTCACAACCATAGATTCTAATCCTGCTGTTGATCCTGCTAAAATTACTCATGTTTCCATATGACCTTAACATCATATATTTGAGAAACGAATACCTACTTAAGGAAGGTTAAAGTTACAGACGATATTTAGGATCTACAATTTTAACTAAATTATATTCAGGGTCCATTCTTAAATTCTGAAACACACTCTATTACAAGATGCATCGAATAAAGAGACTCCTTAGAAGATTTAAAATTGAAAGGATTACATTTATTTTTCAATATTACCTTTGCATTTGCTTTCTATTAATCAGTTTCAACTTTATACCGATTGTTCTTCTTTCTGTTTAATAATAAATTTAATGTATCAATACGTACATATTTATGTATATTTTTTAATTTATGTTATTTCTGTTCTGCAGGTCTTGACCACTCTTGGAATGGCCGTCCCTACCTTTTGGTCCGCCTGGCTGGACAACAGCGTGGTGTGGCTGCGACTTGTGCAGGGCCTCATGGTGCCGTGCGTGCTGCTCCTGGCCGACATGCCCCACAGGAGTGCTCTCAGAAACATGCTCAGACAGTCGGGGCGGATTTACAGGCATCTCTCAGGTAAAATATCGCTCCCTGCTGCTTTCATGCATTAAAAATTTATGCTATGGTTATTTTGTAATTTAAAATTAACTGCAAAATTTTATAAAAATGTACTGGAGATAATACGATTGAAGGGACGTTCTATCTCCTAAATATGATTCAGTCAGAGGAAATATGATAAATAAAATCTTCAAATTGAAAGTTTAATCGAGCTTAAAAATAAGCTCAACCGGTGTCAGTTGGGTAATCAGTATTGCTGTCTCACTGGAAACTGATGTCCACATCTTATGAAAATGGTCTTTGTTTCATTGTAAGACTTAAAAATTAGCTTTCTAATAGTTTCAAATCCCTGTTAGCAAAAATTATCTTTCTAATGGTATCAAATATCTGTCAGCAAAAATCATCTTTCTAATGGTATCAAAGCCCTGTCAGAAAAAAATTATCTATCTAATGATATTAAATCCCTGTCAGCAAAAATTATCTTTCAAATGGTATCATATCCTTGTCAGCAAAAAATCTTTCTAATGGTATCAAATTCCTGTTAGCAAAAATTATTTTTCTAATGGTATCAAATACCTGTCAACAAAAATTATCTTTCTAATGATATCAAATCCCTGTCAGGAAAAATTATTTTTCTAATGGTATCAAATACCTGTCAGCAAATATTATCTTTCTAATGGTATCAAATCCCTGTTATCAAAAATTATCTTTCTAATGACATCAAATATCTGTCAGCAAAAATATCTTTCTAATGATATCAAATCCCTGTCATCACAAATTTTTCTCTTAATTTTAATAATATTTTTAATTCAGTGTGACAATTTTTCTAAACGCTACATTTAATTCAAACGTATTCATTAAATTATCCAATCACCTCCTTTTGCGAATCAATAAATACGCAGTAGGATTTTCAATTCAACATTTACTTCGGATTTAATCCCTTAACTGGTTTATTTCCCTTACTATCTAATAAGATGACACCTTCTATTTTGGGAATATTTTCTTATTTTGATTCAAATGGAAATCCATGGAATACTTGGCTTATCTACGTATTCGAAGTCATATTACTATTGAATTATAATTGTTATAAATGATTTATTTTTTGTTGACAACTATCAAAATGCGATAAATCTATGCACGTATGGTCAAACCGGGTAAAGGGTTAATAAACTTTCTAAGTTGCAATAAGCCTATTCAAATGGATTCTTATTTTTTTGACGTCAAATAACATGGAAAATTTTTGAAAGAAATGACTTCAATATTAATCATTTTACAACCTAAAACAATCAATAATTGGAATGAAATGCAAGTCATCAAAGGTAGCTGATACTCATAATGTCTTCTTTTAGATAGGGAGACTTACCGATGTTTTTCACTGATGCCATTAGACTTTTCTTTCACACAAACTAAGAGTGTCTAAATGAAGAAGGGATTTGAATGTTTTTATGCATTGTAAGAAAAATTTCGAAATAAAATTAAGTAATGCTATTAAAAAAAATCGAAAAGGATATCAAAAATAAGATCGAAAAGAAAAAGAGAAAAAGAAATCCAACTGCGAAATCGTTCTGTTTTTACTCCAAGCAATCACCTTTCTGTAAAACAAAATCATTCATTAGCGAGGTAATCCGAAACGCCCAACGGTATTTTTTTCAACTAATCGAAAGAAGAAACTGAATTATAAAAACTAATTGAAATAACTGAATCTATGAACTGCAAAATAATAAATAAAGTGATAAATGATAAACTTCCTATTTTGCTTACTTTTTTAAATAAAATATATGTATCTAATGTTTATTTTGTTGAATGCTTAAGGATCTTCGTTTCTTATTTTATAAATAATAATGGGATTCTAGATCTTAACATACGTTTCGTGTCATTTGATTTGTTGATGATTTGTTTTTATAAATTGATGATTGATTTATAATTTAAACTCGATGCTGATATTTGTTTTTAATTTAAAAAAAATGCAAAACTATTTTAGGAAGAGCAAAAGTACCTTTTAATATAAACATTGTTAATTTCATTCTAAACCGGAAAGAATCGAAGAATTACAAGAATTTGGAAGCACTTTGTAAATTTTTTTCTTGCATCTATTTCATAACAAATATGACTTTTGGAAATTCCAATGTCTTTTAAATTGCAAGCTAGGTCACCAAATCCATTTCAAAGTTTATAAGCATAAATTTAAAAAATGGCGACATTGTACCCATTTTTTTTCATTGTTTGTGTACAACTTCCTCATTTTCAATGCCGTAATGGAACTTCCGTCAGCCACATTGCTAGGTTATTTTTTCTTTTTCTACCAAATTGAAGGTGCGGTTCGGAATGCGATTGTGGAAACATTTTCTTGCAGCGGAAGTTCTAATCATTGTCTTTGTTTCGCAAAACTGTTCATAAATGCTTTTTCAACAATACAGTAAAAGTTATGACAGCACGTAGCAGGATTTCTTATGGTATACTTTTGAACAGTTCTTTGAAACATTGTTAATTCTTTATTATTTTGAAACTTACAGACATGTTCTGACATGATAAACATTAATTAAATGTTTATCATGTCAGAACACGGTGTTGTTTTTGGGATAAGGCCTTTGGAATCAACAAAAATCCGTACGCGAAAAATTAAAATTTTATTATCTGCACAAGCTTCTCAGAAAATCAGCTCGCCATTGCATTTACAAAAGCTCTGTTTTTAAAAAAAATAATTAATGACAAAAAATCTTTAATGCAAATAAAGCCTAGAAAAGTGTCATTTTGAGAGCGTGATTATATGAAATGAAATTAATAGGAAATGTTATATATATATATTTAAACAATCAATGCGAAACAAAGTTTTTAATAATCGTTTGCAATACTAAAGTGACTCATTCAATGAAAGAATTAAAATGAATAAAAATATAATTTAACTTACACGAGCACGTGGTGCTTGGCCGTTCAAGAAATCATGTTCTGACATGAGACATTCAAATATGCATAGCAGATTTCATTTTAATCTTTATTTTACTGCTTGTTTTCTAAAAATAAATTCTAAATAATAACTAAATGATAATAAGTTAAATTTATTTATATTATAAATACTATTTGATCATTAGCCTTAATCTGAAATATTTTAATATATTACTGCGGGATAAAATATATGTGAAATAATGGGATAAAAAGGCCACCAATTATTTTTTTCATAAAGAAATAAATTATTCTGTTTATGAAAAACTCAAATCAATTATCCTTTGACAACTGTTACATTTTCGATCGATTCTTTCTTTGAAATTAGGGCGATGAAAAAAATAAGCAAACCAGTAAAATCAAATCATTTTTTGAAACGATTACCTTCTGTAAAACATTATTATGGTGTTTCAATTAGCTTTTAATTATAGAGGAAACGTACCACTAAAACGAAACAAAGGAAAAGTAGAGCATCATTTTAAAAAAATTTATTACAATACTTTTTTTAAAAAAAATCCACTGTTGATAAATCGAAATTACCTTCATTTCGTTATTTCTGTTTCCAAATGTAATTTCAAAACTTTAGAACCAGGGGTTTTCAATTCAGTTCTATGAATCATATAATAAGCTAATGTTATTTTTCTCTTACACGAACTATCGAAATGATGTATACTTTTAATGTCTTTTTAATTTAATTAAATGTTTCTGATTTTAAATTTATTTGAATATTTTTCTTCGGTAGAAATTTCATAGTCACAAAACCTATAAAAATATCAATAATATATCAAATCCGGGTACTTTTCCGTTAGCCAGAGGCATGTGAAAAATCACCAAAGAAATGTAGTGGAATTATACATTATTTGGTGATATTTTGCTTTAAAATCGCTGCAAGAAATTTGGCAGAACTCTACATTATTTGGCGAATTTTCACTTGTGCCCATCTTACGGAAAGGTACCAAATCCCGTATTTTTAAAAAAATAATTATTTGAATAATTAATGATGAACTAATGATTTTATAGGAACTATACTTAGTTTAAATGCAAAATAAAATTGAATAAATTTTATTTTTTATACACGAAAAATGTCTTATTTAACTTATACAAAAACTGTCGTAATGTATTTTTGGATGAAGAATATCTTAATGATATTTTTAAAAGCTAAGAATAAAATCATATGAACTATAAAGTAGGAAAACTCAATTAAATAATGGGTCACTTAGTCGAAAATAACACAATAAAAATTAATTCAAAAAATATTATTATCGCATAGGATAATAAACTACAACTGAAAAGTAATATATATACTCTAGAAATTTTTTCTTTTTTTTAATTTTATTAACATTTCTGTTCCTTAACTTAACTTTCGTCAAAATTTTTATTTTTAATTTTTATAAACTCTATTGAGACGATTAGTAAAATTAACACATAAACGCAGTCGCCTATTATTCTTTTTAATTTTTATAGGTAACAAATTTAACTAAAGCAATCAATTGCTGATTTAAAATCATATAATACGGTATAAAATCTTCATATTTATTATTTTCTGAAATTTATTTTGATATTCTAAAATTTAATGCCAAAAAAACGGAATTATTTTTGTCTTTGAAAGAATAAAAAAATTATTATGCTGTTATTGCAGTTGGTTTCAGAGATAAATTCGTTTAAAGTAAAACCAAAATTATTTTTAATTACTTATTGATATCAGTTAAACTTATTAATTTATATCTATCCATTTGTGGTTGAAAAATAGGGTTACCATGCCAACCAGGAATAACATTAAACTCAGAACACTAGAAGCATCAATAGAATTTATCTCATCATGAGTATAAGAATTCATTAAGAAACATCTTTGTAGAGCAGGATGAAATAATTAGAAAGAAATATCAAGTAGTCACATTTTCTATGTAATTAATAATAACATATTCATTCATGTTATAGTGTTTATAGCCATATTGTTTTTTTAATCCTCTGATTTTTATCACGCTTGACTCCTCCAATCAACCGCAATGAATTGATTCCAATTGTTTTGTTTAATGTCCATACTCATAACTGATTTCATTGTGAACCCATTTTCATTTCTACCTACAGAATTCCCATCTTCCTACAAGTCACCTATTCTAATTAATTAATCAGGTCACTCTTAGAAAAAAAAAGTGATTATAAGATAGCAAAGAAAATACTCTGTCTTGTTGACGTGCACTCTCAATTCGACTCGTGAACGTATTTGAATGACTTTTACAGCGTGCATCCCAAACATCGGTGTAAGATCCAAGAAATCATTGACAGATACCAATTCAGGATTAAGGTCTATCCACTAACATCCTTTCTCAGAAATAATGGACAAGAATTAGGTTATCTGGGTGGATGTTTCGTTTCCTTTTTACGTCATTAGTGGGATGTGAAGGACGTGTTAGTTACGGTCTTGCCACGGATCTTTTCTTTCCACCACGCTGAACAATGGCGCCAATTAACGGAGCTATTATTTAGAATGGGAAACGAAGGGGCAGGTCGAGTTTGTGTGCTCATAATCTTCACTAATAGAAACCTATTATTCAATTGTTCGAAAAATGCTCAGTTTTCGGTACGCATGGATTTAGTTGTTGGTTTAATTCTGGTCAACATTTCTTAAAACTCTCTTTCGCGTCTGTTTGTTAAGAGTAGAACCAAAATACCAAATAACAACACAGGCAGCAATTTATGGGTTCAGCAATTCTATCAGGATCTGAATTCTGGAACATATTATAATCATTATTCGTCATTTTTTATTGTCATTTGTGTTAACTTAAATTCAAACAAACGGAAGGCAGTCTTTTTCAAATCGGATTACCTTTAAAATTTGACAAAAATTTACAAATTAGGTTTAATTTCCGTATACAAAATTTCGTCGGTCTAATTCAAAGTGTTTTTGTGTAATTGGCATTCATACAAAAATCAATGGATTTATAAGACAAAAAGACTTTAAATAAATCTTTCTTTTTTTTGCCACAAAAGGTCTGAAACATAGATATTTGTTATAAATCTGAGGATTGAATTTTTTGACGACTGAAATTCTTTCGATTTGTTACTTGATAGTTAAAAAAAAATTCGAGTTTTATTCGTCATAAATTGATTGTTCACAGTTCGTGTTAAAGGGATACCTTATATTATGGCCTGAAATTCAGTTGTTTGTCATTAGAGTCGCTGCAATGGAATGATAACAGATAAAAGTCTCCAAAAATTGAACCCGACAAAACAAAAGTTTAAAATAAATCCTTTATTTAAAAAGAAATAAAACATGAACTATTTACAGGTATGACTATATAGATCTTCATAATAGGAGCAGAAAACCATAACACTCAGGCTAAGTATAAGACTCTCATTACAAAAATAATGATACAGATTTATATCATCTCTTAGTTCTAATATCTACATAGTAGCTAGGGTTATCGTCTTAAATGTCAAATACGATACCGATTAAACAGCTATATGTTTAACGCCAAGTGAAATGATTAGCCGAAAATAATTATTTCCTATAGTAGGCTCAAAAATGTCTTGAATTATTTAAGAAAGAAATATTCGAGACAAAGAATTTGGAATTTAGAACCTTAAGACGACCAGGGACCTTTAAAATGACTTTTTGCAATTTTCACTTTGACAATTTGAAGTTTTACAGTCATTAACAGTCATAATTAAGCAATATATTAACTTAAAACTACTGATTTTTAAAAAAAGTTTAAGTAGTTTTGAGTTGACATTGGTTAGTTTTAATATTTCGTACTCAAACTTCAAGATCAATTCCAACTTTTGTTTCAAAAGAATTAGAGAAAGTAACAATAAAAATTGGAAGTTTTTTGAAAAAATTTGGAGCACCTGGAGCCTTTTTCATTGACATTATTTATGGCTAATATTATATTATATTAATCCCCCTAACTCATAAATAAATTAATATAATGCTTTAAAATTTTGTAAGCCATCTCCTATAGTGTTACTCTTAATGTCTGTGAAATTTCAAATTGCTAAGATGAAAATTGCAAAAAGTCATTTTAAAGGTCCCTGGTCGCCTTAATGCCGAAATTTTCTAACAATTTGTATAATATATGTCCATTCCTCCAATTAACTGTTTTAGTTAACTGGGACCAAATTCAATTGAATTTTACTGTTTCCACTCATATTACTGAACTACTACTTTCATAATCTTAAAATACATACACGAAGGACTTGTAGTAAAACTCATTATTTTTTCCTCTTATTTGATTATTTATGTGTAAAGTTTCTCTCGAAAAGAATTTTGAATAAAAACTAAGAATAAATAAAATTTGTTTTTTATCATATGAAAATACTTTTTTCTCAAAATCAAAGATTACATTATTCTAAGAATACCTACACTTATTTTCTGCTGAAGTCCAAAAATAAGAAAAGTATATAAGTTTTATAAACAACCAATTTTCAACTATTCAAAATTCCTTTAAACCTGAAATAGTAATTTAGAGATAGTTTAAACCATTGTCGAAAAGTCAGTGTTCCATAGTTTAGGATTGAACAAAAAAAATTTCAAGAAATAAACAGCCCATCGAATTATTTAGCATCACGAAATATTTAGCATTGGATAAGCCTTCTATAACTTGATTCTACTTTGGGAAATTTGAAATATAAAAATTAAATGATAAATTTTTTATTTAAATTTCTACGAATTACAGTTTTCTATGAGGTCAAATTAATCTATAGCACATTCAAATAAAACGAATGGAAGTTACATAGATTTTTCTTTTATTCTACAAACTGCAAAATTCCAAGAATATGAATTTAAATAAATACTACAGTTTTATTTTTGCTATTGCTTTTTTTTTAAATTATTATCTTAATCAATGGAAATGATAGCAGAATTTTTTCACCCATCATCAGACATCAATTTTTCAGTGTTAAAATGTAATCACCATTATATGATATCATGGTATTAGACTACTGTCTTTTTTGTTTTTTAAATTACAAGTTAGAGCGTCCTATTAGTCACGTTTTTTATTTTTCAAGCATATTAAATCATTTCTCAGCAGATTAGCAGTTTTCAATTTTTTTTACCAAAAACGAATTTGTATTCAAGTGGTGAATTTTAGAAGCCAAATGTTAATGATACTTCAGACCGGGTCTTGAATTTTAACTGAAAATTATTTAACATGCAGAATGCTCGACGAATATTAATTTTTTTCTGAATTACTTAGCTCTCCGCTTGGTTTTATTTTATTTTATTTTTTTAAAGCTCTGAATTTAAATTACATTATTATACTTTTTATTAATTAATATAAAAAGTCAAATACTTGAAACTTCCTGTTTATAAGTGTTACCTATTAGAGCAGAATAATTAAAATAAAAAATTATTAATTTTTTCCAAGTTAAAATAATTACTAAATATTTTCATTTAGGACGTTTTATTGAAAATATTGAGCCACTTATATTGAGCCGAATTATAGATGTCGACTCTAATTACCATCAACTTTTTGTCAATATTATAACATAATATTAAAAATATTTAAAATCTAATAGACAAAAAAAACTTTAAGTTCAATCTTAAACATTCAACAATTTCTAATTCATACCAAAATATCATACCCATATCATAACGTTAACAGGTCATATATTATCTAATTTGCCATATGCTTGAAACTCTTTAAAATGTTCTACTAGATCTGGAGCTGCTAAGTTAGTAAAGTGGTCACTTGTTAGCACAATTTTTTTAAAAAGAGGGTTTTAAAATTTCACTTAGATTTTCCCCATATCAGAAAAAGTCGAAATGTGAATGGTTTTTCTCAATAACTTTGGAACATTTTATTGCACAAAAACTCATACTGCTTTAATATTCTAAGCTTTTTCATGACATCGATTTTTGAATCTAATTAAATGCAATTTTTTCTTTAATTTAATATTTTTTTAAATATAAAATTATTTATATTCATAATAATATCGTTCATTTTTCTAGTGATTTAATTCATATTTATACACATTGCGTTGATATTAAAAACATAATTTGTATACCATGCAACTGCTGTATAGATAAAAAATATCATTAACCAAGTAAAAGCAAAGTGAAGATGGGTGATTAAAGCCTTAAACAATTTCATAGTCCAATTTTTCGCGCTAGAGATATAAATCTCTTTAGTTTTTTTTTATTTCTATTTTAATTTTCCCCTTTAACTTTAACTGTATACGAAAGTATAAAAATTATACAATCATCGTCAAAAAATTCGAACTCGGAAATTTTGATGTATCCCAATACTTCAGACTTCCCTAAATCCGATAAAAAACAATACATTTTATGGCATTATTCAGTCTGTCTATGAAAAAAATAGAACAAAAATGTTTTGAGCCAAATGTAATGCAATTTATTATACTCGCTTTACTGCAAATTTGTAGTTTTGCATTAGGTTTATGCAAAATTCATTCAGAGGAAGTCTGACTGTTCGATAATTTATTACAAAAATAACTGCAAAACGAAAAGAATAATTAAATTCTGTTCACATATTTAACATTTAAAATACAGATTCCAACCAAATATGGAACACAAGTCGTCAAGAGAGCGAGTTTCTATATTTTTGCAACCATTTATGTTAGTCTTCATGTTATATTGAATTTCATTGCTCGAATTAATGTAAAATTGCCTTTTGTGTTAATTATAATTATATATGTTTAATTTCGTAATAATACTTTTTTTTATCATGGCACAATGTATGTTTTTATTTTGATTTCAGTTTTTAATTTTTTTTTCCAAATGCAGTTTTTATATATATATATATATGCTCATCCTTTTTTGTAGTTACGTCTCCATTAACTGATTTGAAGTTGCGCTAGCTCTGGAATCATTGTTCAAACATTTTATAAAAATCACTGTTCAAATATTTTTTTAATTAGTGCTGATCTTCTAATTGTGGACTTGTGTTTTTACAGATCATGGTGGATTCCGAATGCAAATTGGCGAAAACACTAAAACTGGCTTCCCACCTTTGGCTCCTTACCACATCCCTCCCTTTCCCCAGCGATTGAGATGGAGCCCCGCCCACCTCCCCAGCCTGCAGTCCCTGCAGCCTTTAGATGTGGATTCTCTTCGGAAAGGTTACGGCAGCGCAGGGTACACGACCCTACTCAGCCTCCCCTCCTCCACCACTTCGTTCTCAAGTCCTTTCTCGTCCTGCTCTTCGGCTGGTCAGTCTTTCAATTCTGTCACCACCAACGCCGTCAACGATTTTGTGTTCCGCAGACCCTCGGTCCTCGCCCTCTTCGAGCCTTGCAGGACGCAGCAAGAGGGTAGACGCTGCGACACCCCAACCCCTTTCGCAGAAAGTTTGGATACGGATGGAAGTGTCTGCAACTGCAGTTTGGTGACAGAGCAAGAACCATCAGAAACGATCAGCAAGAACATGATCAATATCATCCTAGCTTATGAGAATCCATCCTCGACTGCCAGAGATGACGTAGTGACATCAGAAAGCAACGAGCCACTGGAGGAATCTTTCGAGGACAGGTCCACTTCTTCAGAGTCATCAGATGCAGATAGTGTCCAGAGTGTGATTATTCGACAGAGGGTGGATCAAAGAGGACGGGTGGCAGCCAGCGACATTAGCAGGGTGGAAAAGAAGCTTTTCAGGTGTGATAAAGATTCTGAAACAGATGCGAGCTCCGATAACGTGATTTCCGAGCAACGAGTAATTTACTCGGAATACTTGTGATTATATTCAATTTTTCAACGACTATAACAATAACAAATCGTCCACCAGAGATGTACAGCCCCATCTCGGTGCTTGATTCGAAAAGATTTCAGCGGCTCTACTTGAAATTGGATATGGATTTGATCCTACCATTACAAAACAGAGAAGTGAGATGTGGTCATTATATGTGAATGAGTAGACTTCAGTTTATTGGTTCACACAGGATTAAAAAATATATATTCAATAGACCATGCTTCTGCTAATGAATAAAGAGTTGCTGCTACTTTGTGTAGATATACTCATATTAAGTGAATTAGAAGATATTAAAAGTTCTTCAACTGAATAACCTTGCCTTAAATTTGATTAGACAGGGTACGAGAATATTAAGCAATCAAGTGATTATGTGATTTATGCAAGAAAACAAACCTCTGACTGAAATAGGTTTCAAATTTATTGAAGAAGACTTTCTTTCACAAGAAAGATTTAAAAAAGGCTCAGATTATAGATAGAACTTTTGATAAGAATGCTATCATGGGCTCTCTAAGAACTTAACAGGACCGTATATGTTCAATCCCCATCTCAGAGTTAGGGAACAAAGCTGCCATTGATTCTCTTGATGTTTGCCATGTTTTCTTATCGGACACAGTGACACTGAAAAAACAATAGTGCTCCTTTATCATATAAAATTAAAAAACCCACGGTGCTCCTTTTTTTCAAGATTGGCGTTAAAGGCATTTATTGCTCTTTATTTTCCTTCCAGGTCGTTACATAGTTTGAACTTTTTAAAAAGTCCGAAGAAAGAATAAAGTTTTCTATATTAAGAACTTCTTTATTTTTTTAAGAATTATTCTTTCTTTGGAACCTCAAGAAAAATCTCTCCCTCGAAGAAGATGTTGGATTAAAATATTTATTATCTTTGCAATTGTTTCAATATTTCCAAGGCTTGTGAGATCGAAGAAAAATAAGATGTTAAAAAAGATGAAATGGTATTTTTATTTTCTTTGTTAATGTTTCTTTTGCTCAATGGGGTACCATTGAAGCAAATTTACAATTTTTGAAATATCTTTTTAAATGTTATCTTTCTTTTTTTGTTTACATAATAAAGAAACTGACGTTAATTTCTTATTTTATTTACTGCTTAGATAGTTATTTATTATCAATTAACACTACATACCTTTCTGACTTCCAAATGGATGGAAATGAAATAAATCTACAATTTGCACAATTCTCATGCCAATCATTTGACAAAAATAAATGCACCAGTCATCTAATGTTAAAATGTCATTGACTGCGACGTAATACAACAAACAGCAAATAAAAAAGCCCAAATATTTCGAATAAAATTCATCGAAGTATCTCGGTTCATCTTAAAATGGTGGAATTCATAGTGCATCCAATAATCATTAATTGATTTCTTAGAAAAATATTTTTAAATCATATTATCAGATAAGTTTTTTCATGCCTTGAGCAATATCACAGTTTTCTGTTGATTATAAATAATATTTAGAACTGATTAAGTTAATAGTGACCTATTCAATATTACAAACTCATTAGAAAATTTTGAAGACATAAAAATATAACTTGGAATCAAAAAATTATTTATAAATCCAAGTCCACAATAGATAAAAAAATCAATTTCTTCTTACTAAATTTTCTTTTAAATTTTGTAATTTTAGATATAGATGGATAGATATTAAAATGTTATTTGTATTCAAACATGAAATATCCTTAGAAAATGTGAAAAAAATTTTTAAAAATTGGTGAATATATAATTGTGAAATATATAGTCAATGTTCTTATCATATACAAATGAACAGCGAAAATATAGAGAAAAATCACAAGTAAAAACTCTGTTTCTATTTATAAATGACATGTTGCATTCCTTTCGTAACAATGAAAATTAATTTTTTCTACTTGAATTTTAATTTTTCTTCTCAATGATCATCTAAATCCAAAAGAAAAAAATTAAAGCATGTGCTGCCATCTATTATTTTCTACAGATACTAACTACAAACGTATTTCCATCCTTATAAATTAATAACAGATTGCTTTCTGACTAAGAAAAAAAAATTTTTTAAACTGTTTCAAAAGTAAATCGGAATCCCTAAATTTCATAATTAGACACCTCAAATAGAAGAAATATGTAAGAGTTAGGAACAAAATTATGCTTTAAAAATTATTAACAAGATTAATAGTTTAGAATATTTTCTTTGCCATTTTTGATTATAGAGCAGAGTTCGATCAACTTTGAGTATGCAGTAAAGTGAAGCTTGATACGGTATAGAGAATAAAAGCAAAATAGAAAGCAAATTAAATTGTTAAGAATATTTAGAAATTGGCTGCTCATCTCCAAAAGTTTTCCAATAAAATTGGTCTTATACTTTCATGTATAAAGACTTTTAACAAAAAAAAGAGGCCTTCATATTTATCGTTTTATATCTCACTTAGTTAAAAAAAAAACCTTCAATTTTTTTGTTGATATAAAATATCTCAAATACAAAATAGCTAAGAGAAGGAAACATCTTTACATTGAAATTACAGATCGACGTTTTAGATCAAAAAACAAAGTCTCCTGTCTGTTTGATGATATTGTCGTGTCCGCTTTTTACCACGGAAAGATGGGGTGCAGTAGCTTCTGAAGTAGGGATCCCTGAGCACCCGTAGGGCAGAAGTCTTTCTAGCTCATTTGAGGAAGAAACACACACCCACACGCTTATACAGCCCCTTTTTACAGGGGGGAACATTCACACATGTCATAGATAGAACACAGAAGAACAATTATGCTCAAACCCGGGACTCATAGAACACGAGGAAGACGCGCTACCTCTGTGCCAGAAATCCGACTCCTGTATGTTTGACAGTTAGAATGCAAATGAAATGACTGCATTTAGATTCATAATGTAAAGAGAATGAAATTTTGCTTTTAGTTGGAAGAATAGAGTTTCTACAAATGCGTCATATTTCTATAAACTATGTGAACTGTTTAACTATTGAGATTTTCAGTATAAATACTCTTTATACAATAACTCAAGAGAGTGCCACTCGAAATGTATTACATTTAATGTGTGGATTTCATAAACTCTTGGATAGTGTGATATCAAATTTGAACTCAATTGACGAATGAAAAAACCATCAAAAAATAAACTCGGTAATTTTCTTCATACCACCATTTGAACAAAAAGACTTTCATACTGTTAAAATTTACAGAAGAGAAAACTTTCGCTTATAAATTAGATAAAATGCAATGTTTTTCAAGAATACGTTTTAGTTGTACGAAATAACTCCTATATAATTTCAAATTCTGGTTTACTACGTTTCAAGCATGCAATTAATGATCGACATATCTATATCAGGTGTTAGAAATGATTGTTTACAATCTTTAAAGATACTCCAGGCGTATTAAAACAAATTATTTTTCTCAGATCAAGATGCCACAAACTCAAAAGGCATACAGCTTCTGAACACGGTCTAAACCGAAGAGTAACAGGAAAAATGGAACAGCTGTGAAGCTACCTTTTCGATAGAAAAGCACCAAAAATAATCGTTGGTCACCAAAGAATAAAATTAGCTTTTTATTTATTTTGCATTGATGGCAAACTCACATTTATGCCCAAAACACAAACAAAGAAAAGAAGTAATATAAAAAATTTAAATCAATTCCTACTTAGGTCAACTAAGAAAAATTGAGAGCTCTACAAGTAGTGATTGGTGTGGTTGATGTTTTCTTGTGCTCTTCAAAATATGGCTATTAAAGGAAAAATAATGAATAATTTTTGTTGAATATGATGGTCAAGTGTAGCTGAAGTCCTCGAGTAACAGGTTTTTGAATTTTATTTCAAAGTTCTTTTGTATCTGACTTTCTGAAGTGTAGTTGTAGCAGGAACGCCCACTTGTTTGGGTAGCCATTTTGTTGTGTGTTTACCTTTTGAGGAACTATTTACCGATCTCTGTGTTCAGTGCAAGAACTTGAGCAGGTTCTTGTACTGCAAAATATGTATATTGTTGTACTGTATTCTAAGATTGCTTAATTGTTCAAACTCTAATTTTCAGATTTTTTTTTGTTAATTTTAAACACCAATTTACGGAAAGTGTCTATAAATTTGTTTAGTATTAGTTGACCACGAAACTGTGTCGTAATTTCAGTTCTGATTGGTGCATCTAATTAGAAGAATTCTTGTTTTCTTTAGATAGTTTCATGCTAAAAAATTGAGATTTTATTTGGAATTTTCTTCAACTTATTTATAATAATTCTAATTGAAAATTGGAAAAGCTTTCCAAATTTCGTTAAAACCTATTTAAGACTTTATTTTTTGTTGCACTGTAAAAATGGAATCAGACAAAAACAAGACGGATTATGAAAACTATGCTGATGGTAGTGATTTCTTAACTGATAATGAGAGTTTATTTTACTCGCCAAAAGAAGCGTAAATGATAATTCCCGATTCATCAACTCCAGGTAAAGAACGAAAATGACTGACATATCGAGACTTCAAAAAATCATCTGACTCCGATTCCAACGAGATAATCGAACCGTCAATGGAGACGGATAGCAAAATTCAAATGTCCACAAAACGGAAAAAGAAAAATGTAAATATGAAAACAGGGGAAAATCGCCCTAAAGATAAAAGACCGTGTATTCCTCATAAAGGCAAAGATTTAGAAAGAAATTATGGGATTTCAAATGCTAAGAAGGCAAAGAATGTGGCTGTAAGTGAAAACGAAATAATAGAATAACTCCAAAAGAGGTAATAAATACAGAGTTCTTATTAACTCCGAAAGATGAAAATGGGATGCCTCAAAAGAGATAAATCACCAATTTTCTGCCTGTTTATTATGTGGCATGTTCTCACATGATAAAAACATTTCAACAGTAATAATAAAAATGCAAAAACGTTGTCATTGTCTTAAACTTTTCAATTCCAAATTAAATTTCTATTTGCAAATGATTTTTTGATAAATTTCTATTTGCAAATGATTTTTAATAAATTTCTATTTCTATTTGTAAATGATTTTTTGATAAATTTCTATTTGTAAAGGATTTTTTTTTGATAAATTTCTATTTTTAAATGATTTTTGATAAATGGGACAACCTTCTGCATTGTTTTCTAATAACCCTAAAACCGAAAAAATCAATCCATCAAAGGCGATAATTTACCAATTTTTTGCCCACGCATTTTGAGGATTAAAAAACCTCAAACCAAAACAACATCTTTTCAAATGATAATGAAAAATGGAATGTAAGAAACAAGTTCGAAAAAATAGTATAAATATAAACATACAATAAGGAGGAAAAAATTATGCCCCTAGTTATTGATGACCAATCACTGTACAATTCTATAATCAATAACTTTTCTATTATTAGTATAGAAAAGTTCTGATAGAATAATTTTAATAAAGTTTTCAGTTCATTCCCCTCCAACCAAAAAGCCGCAATTTATATTGAGGCACCCAAAGGGCAAAAAGCAAATGCTCCTTGTCAGATAATCAAGTAAAAAGAAAAAAGAAATGCACATGAATTGTTTTTAATGAACTACTGATTCTCGAAATCGCCAAAACACATTAACAAGAATCCCATGAAATCTGCATGCTTTGAATAAATAGTAAGTAGCATGGGCATTTACTTCGATTCAAAATTTTGATGTTGATAGGAATTCCTATTTGCCATTGGATCTAAAATTGCATATGATTTGTAATATTGCCGTCTATGCATCGATGTTTTGTTTCAATTTTTTTTTATTGAAAATACGTTGAATACTTCATTTATTTCAGTGTATATCTAATTTAGTATACAAGTAAGCTCTATATATTATACTTTACTTAATCTAATTTTACTTCCTCATATGTAAAATAAATTAGGCGTCTAATTTCTCATATATAAAAAACAAAGAAGAAGCGTTGTGATTGACAAAAATTTCAATTCAATATTTTGATTAATCACCCCATTTCAGAACCCCGCAGAGACCGAAAAAGATATTCATGTAATCATATGTTTCTATATGTATGTCTGTGAATATAACGCAAAAAATTTTGAGCTGGACGGACAAAATGTTGTATATGGCGAGTACACCATATTTATGCCGGCTTTCTGGTGCAGAAGTATCACGTCTTCCTCGTGTTCTGGGAGTCCCGGTTTGGGCATGGTTGTTCTTCTGTGTGCTATCTGTGAGATGGGTGATTGTGCCCCCCCCCCTGCAAAAAGGGGCTGTGCAAGCAAATGTGATGAGTGAGTAGCTAAGCCGTACTCTTCGTCCTAGTTGGCTCTACTTCAAAAACAAGAGACGCTCCTTTCGGCTTAAATCTCCTGCTGTATCAGCGGGGGGCTTGTCCGTAGGCAAGTGTCATATGTTTCAACAACAACATCTTTATTGAATTCTATGAAATATTGAAAAAAAATCCTTCAAAAAAGGCCAGTTCGTACAAATATTTCAGTAAAAGATATTACAACTACAAAACATAAAGATCCAGATAGTTAAAATTTGGCAAACATGTTTTATACCTAAATTGTAGATAAGTATGAGATTTTGAAAAAAAAATCTAACAATAGATTGATCATCTTCCGTTCTATACTTTTTATGCTTGTAAACTCGATAGTTAAAAAAGACTAAGAACTTAAGCAAAAGAAATTTGTTTCATTTAGTATCTAAAGTTTAGATTCTTTTTTAAATCTTTAATAAAAGATCTGGCCTTCTGTGCTTTCTTATGCATATAAACATAATACTTCAAAAACTCAAAGCAAGCTTTAAATAAAAATAATATTTATATATGTTTTTCTGTGTACTATTGTAATTCTAAGTCAAATTTTCGCTTTAATCGGCTGGTAAAAACATTTCAAAATGCATATTCTACTTTTCGACATTTCTAACATCATGAAGAAAATTTCCACACTTAATGCTATTATTAATCTCTAAGTAACATGCTAGATTCGTGCAAGATATTGATGTTTCAGCATTATTGTTCAAATTTTCTTAGAAATCAATTCCCTAATACATCATTTCTTTTTAATATCTGGAAGTGTACGATTCTGAAAATAAAAATCATAGACTTAATGACCTTCTCCAGGGTTCACAATTTTATGGGCAGTATATTTTTTACTGAGGAAAAGATCCTTTCAATAGAAGGGAGATTCTTACTTTTTGAAAATACGACCCTTGTTCTATCCAATTTGTGTTCCATTACAAAATTTACTTCTTAATTTTTTTAGCTTGAACTACTTTTAGACCTAGGCAATTCTCTCCTTTTGAAATATTCTATGTAATATTCCTTTTGAGATATTCTATATAATCGATAGTTTTGTTAGTTTAATTCTATTCAAAGCGGTTTAGGAAGTTTCAGCATCAAATGGTTGTTGCCAATTGTAATAGTATCTTAACTGTCAAATTGCAAATTGCATATTTGATTGTAAATAAGTTTCCAGGAAATTCATGCTTTTATTTCATACCAAATGAATTCACTCGGAGTTATTTTTGTGATTTGTGAACTATTTTCATGTAGATATTTTATATGAACATTCGTAAATTATAATTATAATTTTTATTTGGTAAGATGCATTAAGATAGACTAAAAAAAAAATTTCCAAAGTTTCCTGAGTTTTTTCATTGGAAATTTAAAATGACGAAAGCAGCTTAAAGTTATGACTTTGAAAGACAATGACCATCAATAAAGAGAATGATAATTTAAAGAATTGATAAATAGTTCGTTTTTTATCATTCAAAAAGCACTTCATGCCAGACAAATATGTCTGTTTTCGTATTCTGCCTATCAATCCTCCTGCCACCTTTTCCTATTGGCTCCATTAATCCAGTGTAAAACTTCTATCATGTTTCGATTCAAGAACCCTTATTCCCCGCACACGTGTTAACTTATCCCTCCTTATTTCCGCATGGTGCAGTGGTGACTATTCTAAATATTGTGGAATTATGGACGATGGAGCAAATGAATGTCTATTCTGCTAATTACTTCACAATATACCAATTTCTGATTGACGATTCAAGTTGATGATCAGTTTTGAATAGGAATGTTCGTGCCTGGAAAAAGAGGAGTGCGTGTAGAAGGTCGATGTAATAGATAAAGATATATAGGTTAGTTTTTTTAATGTGTTGGTGTAAAAGCATGTGTCTTATTAAAAGATACCCTAAAAATTAATTTCAAGTTCCTCTTCTCCCAATGTACGTAAGAAATAACAAAAAACGACTGAAGTCTTGAAAATATTTCGGGGATACACAAATGGATGCACAAGTCCCTGGCAGGACATTAGGGCAAACATTCCTAACACTTTGTTATGAGAAACAATAAAGATTAAATACTTCTGGTGTAAAATATTTTATTGTCAAAGGATTCAACTTCATTCACGCGTTTCATAGTGATAATTTTTTAATCAGTTGAAAGATTAAATATTATATAATCTCAAAGGCATGAGATAAAAATAGAAGTTTTTCAAATAAATTTATTGCTAATAAAAGATTTAGGATCCACTATCAATGCTGATTAGTAGCAGCAATAGCATACAGTTTTTGATTTCTCAGTCGTTAATTGGATTCAGCGAAATATTACACAAAGCCTTCAAATTCCACAAGATACAGTGGATGCCGTGAAGAATCCGACAATATATCTAAGAATTCGAATACATATACACTGTACTGTATTTGTACTATAATTATGTTGTGTACAATAAAAAGAAATAATAGAAACTGGATTTATAAGAAAAAAATTATAAAATAATATTGATACGCATATTTAAATTAAAAATTATTTTAATATTAATATGCATAATATTTTAAAATTAAAAAAATTATTTTACAGAAATGTATAAAGCCCAGAAATTAATTCTCGAAAGCTTCATAACTTAAATTTAGTCTTCCGACGAATAGTTAGCAAATAGGCTCAAAGTCAATGAGAAAAATCCTAATGAATGACATCAGAGAACGCATTTCTCTTCAAGAAGAAAATTTTTAATCCTCTTTTTCTATTTTTAAGCATTTTTTGTATTTTTAACAAAACTTTGTTTAAAATGTATCCCTTTTTTACTGAACTAAACTGTATTTAGTAATAAAATCCCAAAATTGAAACCGAAATTTATATCAATTTACCATTCCTTTTTTTTTTTTTTTGCTTATCTACGCACATAAATAAAACCCTTTTTTTATTAAGGAAATTAATATTAGTACCGTTTTTAGACAATGTCTGTCGTAAATATGTAACATTATTTTAGGAAAATTAATGATTAAAGATAGTTATATTTTGTTTTGAAAAAAGAAATTTACTATTTGTTTCTTTGTTTCTCCATAGATGGCAGCACAATATGAATGAACTAACTTAATTTACGGGAACATGATACAACAAGGACATCGTTATAACATAATAGTCACTAAATTAATAAGGCTTATACATAAATAAAATTCCTTTATAAATACCTGTAAAACAGTTTTTTCAATTATTACTTTCACTTCTAAAACCACCGTGAACAAATTCCTGCATTTTGCGCGGTATATATTAAAATTATTGTATAGGAGAATTTCAGTGGGTATTCAATAGTTCTTTGATTACGATAAATTTCAAAATTCTTCAAAGCTTGCTTTCTGGAATTCATAAATTAGTTTCGCAGTTATAATTTTTGAAAATTAAACGTTTAATGAATTTTTAAAATTTTCAACTTCGTTACAAATGATTTATTAAAACTTATAACATCATTCAGTTTATAGTTTTCATCAAGTTTATAGCTTATAATAATAAAGTAATATTTTATTCCATTTTTTAATATTTTTGGAATAGCAATTTTGCATGAAAATAAATCTAAAACAGATTTTACTTATTAGCAAAGAATAAAAAAAGTAAAAAATCGAATTAGAAAAATATTTTCAGATAGTAAAGGTGTGGACTAGAATTAAATGTAAGAAAAAAATTCTAGTAATGTTTGTAAAGTGAAATAAAGTAATGTCTCAAACAATTATATTTTTCTATTCATAGTATAATTCCACTTATTATTAAAACTCTATAATACTGATATTTCATTTAATTTTTTATCTGTTCATCAATTTTCAATCAAGTCAAATTTAATTTAGAGAAGAACAATGTATTTCAATAAATCTGGAAAAATATCTAAGAATTATTATTAGTATGTTTGCTTGGAATGGCAACAACCGCTATAAAATTATCGCTTTTTTACCCTGATTCAGCGTAATATGATATATTAGAACAAATTTAGAACAGCGAAGTATGCTTCTTTTAACTTTATTCCCCAAAATTAATACGTAAGCAGAGTTTTTGATAAAAAGCCTGATTGATGCTTTTTGCAATCAGAAGACTGCTTAGAGTTTCAGTTTTCAATTAGCTTAAAACTCAGACACTCAGTTTTATCGATCAATGGAGTTATAAATAATTGTTTAAAATGACTATCTTCGTATTTAATGATAAAATTGTATATGTTATTAAATTTAAATAATGACTAAATTTTGAATATTTTTCTTAAGCCATTAATGAATTTCACATGGTTATTACAAACTTTTATAGAAGATATAAAATTCCAATGCATTAAATGGAGATTGAAAACATACTTTCGTACGCAGATTTGTGAATAATAACTAAAATTAATTTGCGAAAATTAATTGGTTAATTAATCAAAAAATTAAGTGCACTCAGATATCTATATCTACACTACTATTATAAATGTGAAAGTTTGGATGGATGGATGATGGAGTTCAATCACCAGAACGGCTGAAGGAAATTGGATGAAATTTTGCGCAGAGATAGATTATAGTCTACAGAAGAACATAGGCCAATTTTTATTCCGGTTAATTGAGTGGTTAACTTTTATTAATTAAAAACTAAATTTTCCACCAAAAATTTTAAAAAATCTCATGACATCTGCCTGAGCTTTTTACACCTCAAAAATTTACTACATTTTCCATCACTTTCCAGTTAAAATGTTAATTAATAATAAATGTCCAGTTGATACATTTTTTTCTGCTTTGTAATATTTTATATAATATAATAATTTACATTTTAAATAAATAAGTTAAAAATCGTTTGTTTAATGTCAAGTTTGAATTCCATTGAATTCATCAGATTTTCACTATCTGACATACAAAGCTTAGTTAAAAAAACTTTTGCTCAAGGATTTATTTAGAATGGGTAAAATTTTAGTTAAGTTTGTGGTGATTAATCGATTTGTTATTTTTTGAGAAAAGTTCATGGTGAACAATGCTAGATATATTAGTAAGTGAATAAATAAAAATAAAAATAACTATTAAACTTCTATAAACTACATGAATTTGCTTAATTAAACATTATAAAGGTGGAAACTAATTAGGATGAAGAAACTTACTTATCTTCAAACTTTTGTGAATATTTAAAGATCATTTAAAATACATGAGAATACTTAAAGGTCAATTAAACGCTCAGTTCATATAAATAAGAATTTCTATTTATTTTTTTTAAAATTATTTTATCATGTCAGAACATGATGCTGTTTTGGGAATAAGTTTTTTTGGCGTCAACAGAATTCCGTAGGCTAAAAATATGAAATTTATTATCTGCACGAGCATCTCAAAAAATCAGCATTCAATAACATGTTGCCATTGTAATTACAAAAGCTCTGATATAAAAAGTAAATTAAGGCCTACAGCAAATAAAACCTAGAAAAATGCCATTGTGAGCACGTGATGATATGAAATGAAATAAATAGGAAATGTGATATTTTTTTGAAACAATAAATGGAGACATAGTTTTTTGGATCGTTTGCAATACTAAAGTGACTCATTCAATGAAACAATTAAAATGAATAAAAATATAATTTAACTTGCCCGAGCACGTGGTGCTTGGCCATTCAAGAAATGATGTTCTGACATGATACATTGAAATATGCATAGCAGATTTCATTTTAATTTATATTTATTTATTTTTTTCTTTTATGTTCGACTTTGATACCGCATTTTGATGACGGTAGAATTTATAGAGGTCATTTTTTGCAAGGATGTGATTACTTTTAAAAAGTTTTTCACGTGTTGTATTCTCGATGATATTAAGCCCTCATCTTCTCGGTCACAAAAAGATCACTGCAAAAAAATTTAAGGAGGAGTTATAGATTTTGGTTTTAAAGTTGAATCGCTAAATATATTTCCACACAAATTTATCAAATATCTACACGCACTGTCTTAAACTAAAATCAAAATAATATCATGCATTTAATACATTACATACATACATTTAATGCGTTATATACCTATATTTAATACTTTACATTCATACATTTAATACATTACATACATATATTTATTATTTTACATACGAACATTTAATGTTTTATTTGCATACATTTAATATATTACATACTTACATTTAAAATGTTACATACATTCATTTAATTCATTACATACATTTAAAACTTTACTTACATACATTTAACACATTACATACAAACATTTAATATTTTACATACAATCATTTAATATATTACATACATACATTTAATAAATTGCATACATACATTTAATACATTGCATACATACATTTAATATTTTACATCCAAACATTTAATATATTTCATACAAATATTTAATACTTTACATATATACATTAATTACATTATATTAATAATATAATAGAATTAAATTTTAATATTATTTTGTATGATAAAATAATATCATACAAAATAATATACTGAAATTTAAAATTGTCAGTATAGCCTTTTGATCGTCATTGGTTTTAAAAATGCAATAATATTAATTTTTAATAAAATTGCTTAATCTGAGTACATATAATGTATAATAATACAATAATAGGAGTAAAATAATATTTTACTTTGACATCAGTGTGTAAATTATTAGGAAACTCTACTCAATTAAGATGTTATTTCAAAAAAAAATTGAGATAAGTATTGTTCTGTAAGTATGTCTGTGTGGAAGACAGCTTCTATTTCTATGTTTCCATGCTAATTTGATTTTCACAGTGGCAGAAAAAGCGATCTAATGCAACGGAAAAATGAGATTTAGAGAATTCAATACAATATGTTCTGCAAGTGGTTAAGATTTCAGTGGCAGTGAAACACCTAGAAATGACAAAATAATCGATATAAAGGCATGAAACGTTTAACAAATGCTATAAAAAATAAATATTGAAATCAAAATGATAAAATGTTTAATTTTTTTATCATCAAGGCCTTATGATAATTCGGCCTTATAAATAATTTTAAATACAAAAATGACTTATTTTGTCAATAATTTTTAAACTGTTCGAGTTACACAACTGAATAGTAGAGGAAAGGATAGCCAAATTTAAGACATTGAATGTTTAAATTTCACAGTAATTTTAAATATTAGAATATGAATCTTAGAAACTTAAATCTTAAAAATGAAAACTGCTGAGTTAAAGGGAAAAAATTAAACACTTTTCTCATATGAAAATTATATAGAGTTCATAAAAATTTCTTTTATGCCCCAAGAAATTTAAAAAAAAGATGTTTTTACAGAAAATTTTTATTATTGTGCTAAAAATTAATATATATATTTTTAAAGTTATTTTATGATTTTTAGACCTTAACTTATATTAATTCCTTACATTGCCTGCTTTTAATGCTACGATCAGTCGAATTAAATTTTTCGTGTTCACTTTAAAATGGCATCATTAATGCTTATTCAAAATCTAATTAAATTAACCAATGAAATATTAATTAAAATATTAAAATTGTATACTGTCGCGAAGAATGGACAATCGTTCAAAATTCCAAAATTCCATCATTTAAGATAGCTAATCTATATATGATAATAAAATTCATTACATTTTTTACAAACTTGAAGAAAGTTTATTTAAATAAAAATGTGGGAAAAATATATTGTTTAATATGAATAGTTAAATGAGAGTAATTTTTTAACAATATATTAAGTCTATCTTTAAAAAAATGTTATAATTTGTCTGCGTTTGTTGGAAAAAACATCTCCTTTAGTTAAAATAAGTTTCATCTGCTAGATTCTTCGATCATATATCAGATCTACCACATTGACAAATTATTCAGGTAATCGGTAATCATTATTTCTCAACGACCCTGAAAAAGACGCTGAAAATGCCATTTTATTTATTTGGCCACACAACGGCGATTGACACATTCCATCACTCCTCTTCCAGCCTCCCCAGGTTTCTAGATCTTCTTGGGTCTGCTACCTGTCGAACAACTGCCTTGAACTCTCCCTCGATCTCCGCTGCCAAAATTGATCACTGTCAGCCGAAAAACAGCAGAGAATTTCGGCAACTCTCCGGGGCCAGTTCATGTCAGTGCCCTAAATCGCCCCGTGGCGAAGATTTTTCTTCTCCCAGTGAATTTACATTGAGGCGGCACGTGAGCCTGTTGGAACGGGAAGTGAGTTTCGACAAAAAAAAAAGAATAAAGGTTAACTTTTGTGAACTTCTTGGGTGGCGGCTACTCTTTTTAATTTAATTGACTTTCGTTATTTTTCACTACATAATATGCAAAAGTTATGCCGGATGTCCATGCATATTTCTTAAAAAGTGAAAAAAAATCGTATGTGATTTTTAAACTTTAACTGTTCAAGCTATCACTTTTTTTAAACTTTTCGTTACATGGAGTGTTAAATAAACAAAGTATTTTAACCGTCAAAGCATTCGAACTTCAGCTTTCAGTGGCCTCTATGCCTCAAATCTCCCTGAGTCCGTAAAGCATTTTTTTGAAATTATGTCTCTCTGTCTGTGAAAATGATATTTTAAAAATACTCTGACACATATTGATTAAATTTGGTATATAAAATTTTACCCATATTTGCATCTCTATTAAATCTCCGAAAAAAAAAGTCACTGAAAACAGGAAGACTATGAAACGTAACGAGCTAGATAATTAAGTTATGGATACAAATTTAGCATTTGTTATGAAGATCCGAATTAAATTTCGGATCATATTTATCAAAGCATTGATATCTGCCCTCTGGACGCTAGCAATTATGTAAATAAGATAAATCTTAAATATTGTGACAAATAAATTAAATTACGTATGTGATTTTGTGAATACAGTCATTGCGACTCTGCGCCAAATTTGGGATGTACACATTCAGTAAAATGGCATCTAAAATGCATATTCAGTATTTAGGTATTTGTGTATTAACCTTATTAGACAAATAACAACAATTATTTGCCCAAAAAAATCGCCAAAGCCGCATCAATAATCAGTTGAAACTCTAGCTTCACGTTGATCTTTGGCAACTACTTTATACCAAATGTATGCGAAACTAATACACAATTACCGGTTTTCTTTACTTTCCTACAAACCACACAACTTTCATGTTTGGGAAAATAGAAATATGAGTACTCATGGCCTTCACAGCCTAGGTAAAAAGCCAATAATTTTATGAGAGGATGAAGAATGAAATTTATTAGAGAAAACGGGGATGGGAAATGTGCAAAGTCTGCTTCTACTGATTTCGTGGTTTTCAAATATAATACTATCATGCCAATATCATGGTATTTAATGTGTTTTGGCACTGTAATAAATAATAATAAAAGTAATAAATAATAATAAATATAAATTTGATATTATTCTGCACCACGACAACCTGTTTGCCATAAAGGGTGTAAGATCGAATGCCTATAAGCGGGATAATAGTTTTAAATTGTATAATAAGACGAGCATGATTCAGTTCAAAAATTTTTACAGTTTAGATCGCGTACATATTCAGATGCATCTAATATATATATTATCATATATTTTGATTTTGAAGGAATTTTCTATTCATCAAAATTTTAGAACGTCTCGAGAAATACTTGATTTTTGTTCATCTAATTAAAAATATCTATCATTTAATAATATATTGTAATTATTTTTTAAAACCGAATTAATTAAAACATACATAATAAAAATATCGTGTTCAATAATGTAGAAATTAATACCAAGATTTAGTTAATAAAAAATGGAAATTTTTAACACTTTCATATGTATTTATTAAAAAACTTATTTTTGTTAGGTATAGCAAAAAACCCGCTACTCAAATCCAGCCTTAAGACATGTGGGGAAATCAACTGAATTGTAAGTCACGAAAGTATTAGAGATGAGTTATCCGGACAGTTACCGGTCATTGTATAGCCTATCCAATAAGAAGGATTCCCTGATGGAGGGGCTATATAAAGTAGAAAGAATGTCCATGAGGAAGGTATCAGTCAACTATAGAAGGTAACCTCCCCATGGTTATTATACACAGATAGTGGCAAAAACCAACTAACATACAATGATATTTCAATCGTCATACTTGAGATGGTCCACAGTGGAAATTATATAAGGTGTGAATCATACCCATTTATCTAAGTAATTCTTCCGAATATGATATTTATATTAAAAAGATTTTGCTGTTTTAATCATAAAGGAAGAAAATAGTGTGTTTTATATTATGAATCTTTTGGAAAGGTTTTTTAATACCCATATTACTGAAGAAGTATATACTATTTGTTTCGACATATTTTACCCTGAATACCAAAACTTGCTAAATCAAAAAATTTGATTTATTTGAATTGCATTAAAATATTCATGCTAAAATCATGTTATTTCTAAAAGCCCCAAAAGTAAAAACTCTTGTCTCGCATTTTATGAAAAACTTCTTATGTAGTGAATATTTTCAACGCTAACCTAAGATGAATGTGGGTAGTAAATTGCCATTTTTTCTTCTTATGTGTAACATCTCTTTTCACTTATAAATGATTTCAAAAATGTATATCATTTTGCTTACAGATTTTCAGATCTTTCGTTTTACTGTTTTTTGAGTTGAAAATGTGAATGTAATATTAACATACAATAAAATGTGACCTTCTAGTCACTTACAACTTGATTTAAATGTATCCAAAACAAAAATCACATTTTTGGAATAGTGAGTAGGCGCTGAAGATGTATTCGAATGAAATAAGTCCTATATCTCCGCAACTGGTTTCTGAGGTGTGCGTGAAAAACACAAAATCACAAACAAATGATAGTCAGCTCGAAAACTGCCATTTACAATTCAAAAACTCGTTCTAAATGTTATTATCGCAGCAAAGTTATGTTCTCCAGCCAGAGTTATGTGTTTTCATTTGTGTTAATATTTTGAACTTAAAGGTCATGGTTAAATTTTTTTTAAAATAAAATTACAAAATTCTGGCTTAGATTAAATATACTGATCAAGTTATTCAGTATTTTTTGTTTCCGCTTGCTTTTTATTCAAGTTGACTGGTTCCGTGTTTGGAAACATGAAATTTTGTTATGTACTAAATTTTATTTAATTTTAATTTTTTATTAATTTTTTTGACGAGGTAAAGCGTTGTAATTCTATATAATTCAAGGGCAATTTTTTTACCTAATTTCGAAGCTGAAATACGAATTCAATTAATAAATATTGTGTATCAATATGCGTGGCGGCATCTGGTGGTAGATTTACGAAATATGGATAATAAAATACCATAACATTTATAATGATGAATTATAAGACTTAAAAGGAGAAAGTATCTCAAATATTTTTTTTAATAAAACAGAAATTACTTTTATTAAAGTTATAAAAAACCATCCCCTATTAAAATTAGGGTGTACAAATATATAATTGGTTTAGTCTTTACAAACTAACACCACGAAGAAATTAAACTACAAAGGAAAATAAATAGAAAAATTAATTAATAAAATATTAAAATATTTTAATTGAATAATGAATATGAATTCAAAATTAAATGCAATTCCGAGTCTTTTCATTAGAATTTAAATCCTTTACAAAACTTTTTCAACCGCTAGATTTTTGGAAGCATCTTCTATACTTTTTAGCTATAGATAAAATCGTGCTAATTGATTAACTTTTTATTGAAAAATATTGAAAATATATTTCATTGAAAACATAATAAAAGAATTTTAGCATTCGCTGAAGTTTTCTTAACACAAAATTCAATTTGCTTTAAATAATGTTCTGATATTGACTTTCTTTTTCCAGGCTATTTGGATGCACAGCAATTTTTTTTTAAATTTTACTATATTATAGAGTTATAGCTGTATCAGTAATCTAAATGTATTCTAAATGGATGAATGGCAATTTTACTCTCTTTTTCTATTCAATTTCTTAATTTAGTGTGTGAAGATAAAGGAAAAAGAAAAAGCTAATTTATGGACTGTAAAGAGATACCAATGATCTTTTCTTCTCATTACGATTTCATATTACTTTCAGATGTTTCTTTATTTTAATTTTCTTTCGATATAGGTTTATGACTTTTAAATAAACATAATTATAATCATGAGTTGGACGTTTTTACAAACAATCTTATATTTTATTTGGGATTTTTAAAATTTTATATATAAATTATAATAAAAAAATTTTCTACAACAATTATATATATTTATTTATATAACTTTTTTAATAATAGGTAAAAACATTTATATCTCACTTTTTTATATTTTTATTACGAATTACTTTTGCTGCATATTTGAGTTATTGCTTTAAAAGAGTTTTGATGCAAGCAAAGTCAGTTAAAAGAGTTTAGAGAGAGATTGATCTAAACATACAAAATCACATATAACAATTTTAATTAAAAAAATTTCCACTTTATTTCTTGAATCGCAGTAGTTTTTATACAGTACATTAAAACACGCAGTTTATAGCTACAACTTTAGGAGACATGGGCAAAAAAATATCAGAAAAAAGAACGTGGAGAGATCCAAAGACCATGCCAATAAATTAAGGAAGACAGAATTATCAAGAAACTTATGAAAGAATTGCGAAAATTCTCTAACATCGCACCATTCAAGGCACGATCTTAGTTTTTAAAAAAATTGCGAGTCAAATGTCAAAGAGGGAGCGAGGAATCACCGGTGTGACTAGTTGCAGGATCAAAAAGAAGAAGCAGAAAAAGTTCGAATGCGAGGGATGGCATTGTAGACTTCCTTTGAAGTTATTACATCCACCGGTTGTGACGTTCGCACAACAACACTGGCTCGTCTTCGGAAACGCAGAACTTGACGAATTTTTTCTGTCGAACGAACGACTTCTGATTATCGTTTGGCTCACGGTCAAAGAGAACTATGTCAACAGCAGGTAAGGAATAATTTTTCCGACACATCTTGTTTATATCAATATTTTGACTCTAAAACGAATTGTGGAGGTATGAATCACAGGATTGTTATACTTTGACTCATGTATACTCACTATGATTTATTATAAGACAAGGCAAAATAAATGAGAATGCATTTTAATTGTTTTGAAAGAAGTTATTTTAATCATTTCAGTTCTGTATCGAATAAACATTTTTTTAACCTTTTGGATTTTGTGCAGAAAAATAGAGTCTTAGAATGATATTAAGATCTAGGAATCAATTCGTATATATTCATAAATGATTTTTTTGTCTTTATAAGAATAAGTTTAACATTTTTGTTTATTAAAATTTTTCTTAATGTTCCATGTTTCTAATTTATGAATGAGTTTTAATAAGCGAAATTGAAATCGGAACATTTGCAGAAATTATTCTGATTTTGTTACTAAATTGAAGCAATTATAATCTTTTCTTCAAATGTTTAAGGAAATCCCTTTAGATTTAGTTACATTCGGCAAAATTTTAAAAGATAATATTTCTAAAGTTTTAAAATACAAAATCGTATTTTTTTTTGTAATTTATTGATATATCAGATGCAGCCTTGTAGATTTAACATTTAAACAAAACAAGTTTGTTTTGTGAAAAGATGTGTAAAATGATGCAAAATCATAATGAAGATAATTTTTATCAACAATAATCTTTATTTTAATTTTTGTATAACGAGTGATAAGGCACAACAATACTGCTTTTATTTTCATTATGCTTTAAAAAAATTGTGTTTTCTAAAACGTCTTTTAACTACAGCAAACCTTTTTGTGTTTTATTTTCTTCAAGTTTGTAATTGATCTTCTCAATTTTATTCATAAGTTTTAAAAAAATTTTGCTGGCTGATAAAAATAATTCGAGTTTTTTTAAAACTGATTTTTTATTTTTCATGTAACTAAATTAAGTTCTGATTTCATACTTATTGAGTCGTGTTACATATTAGAAAATACCAAAAAAAAATAATTTGAAAATTTACTAATATTTATTATAACAAATTTATATAAAATGCGTAAAAAATAAGAAAATATTTCCAATAAAATTATTTATTTCTCTTGCAAATGAAAAGGTATTTTTAGAAACTTTTATTAAGTTTGTATACATTTTTCTTTAACTTTACTTATACAATTTTGTGAAAATTAATTCTTTAATGAAATAGATAAAAATATCTTAAAAATTTACACATTTATTCACTTTTAATTATAATAAACTAATTTAAAAATTTCAGAATGAATATATATTATTTATATAATTTCTATAATATATTATATAATATTTCTATGAATAAAAATAGTTTTTTATGGATAAATATAATTAAATTTTGAAACAAGACAAGTGGTCATCTGATAGTTAATCTTTAAATTAGTGAATTCCGTATTCTATAACCTTTAGAATAATGATTTATGATTTAAAATTAAAACATAAAAAATGAAATAAAAAAGTTTGTTTCCTTATGTAAAATAAGGAGATTATGTTTTTTGACAAGATTTCATTAAATTAAATCTTTTTTCTCAAGTCGGGATGTTGTTATTTTATTTTGATTTTATACAAATTTGTTTTTATTTAAAATTTTAAAACATCTGCTTCGCTTAGCTTTTTAAATATTCCTTTTGGAAACGTAAAAAAATAAAACTGATTTCTTTATGAAATCTACTTTTAATAATTTTTTTAATTAATGACAACTTTATTATATTTGCAATAAAAGGTTTTTGGAGAAGCGAATACCATATTCTTTGATATTTTACAGCTCTAGTTTTTAAGATCACATTAGCGAGCATTGCCATAACAACGGTTTCTGCTTCGATTCCAAGTTGTATTTCATGTCCATGTGGTTCTGGTAACCAAAATTATACGTAAGTATCACTTTTTATCTTTTTGTTGATTCTTCCTCATATAATTCGATGAAGCATTCTTCAGTTTAATCTTAAATAAAACTTTTTTGATATAAATTATATTTAAAATGTTTGTAATTAATTCCTTTCTGTCTAAACAGGGAATCAGCTCTCGTTTGTAATGCATTAAATCAGCTCATTTGTAATGCATTTTGATAGTTTAATTTTAACCCTCCTTGAATTACAAAAAAAAATATTTTTGGAAAAATACAAGTGGGTTTACCAATAAAAATAGGAACATAATAATATTAGAAAATAAATTGAGAAAAATCGGTAAAAAAATTTGAAAATTGAATGCTTGCATCAAGTTTTAGACTAAATACCGTAACAGCAGTTAGAAATTTGTCTAAATACACACTCAATTTTTTTCACCACAAATGAAAAAATAAATAAATAAACTAAAGATAATATTTATAGGGATGTTTTCTCATTAACGTCGGTCTTTATCTTGATCAAAATATTATACCTTTTTTGCTATTATTGTTGCTTATATTTTATTATAAGCTGCCTTTATTTAGTAATAATACATTTGGATATGAGATTTCGGGTTTCCTATTAAATAATATTTGTTATTGCTAAAAGAGAAGAGAAATGGCACAAAATGAAGTTAAAGCATTGAAAAATATACTTTTTTAATTTTACATTGAAGTAAAAATAATTCCCCTCCAATAATACAAGTTAATTATAAAATAATCACTAGTTTTAAACTCGCTATACTTAAAAATATTTTAAAATTGAAAAAAGCATTTCCCCTAAAAAAAAAGAAAACATTTTTATATACGAATTGTTCTAAATGCTCTACATATATCTTCCATTTATTATTCAAATAATGTTTATAAATTTGTTCAATTTCTCTTATAATAATGAAAGTATGTCTTTGTTTAAATTCTTAAAAACATTTTAATTTAGTTCTGAAACTCATTTAAAAGTAGCTGGCAATGTGACATATACAAAGTGTTATAATTTAATTTCAGAGGGGAAATCACAAAGCATTAGGTTTTGAAAACATTAGGAATGGCATTAAAATTTATAAATTGATCACATTTCCAATCCGAGCGACTTTAAATAAAATGAAATATTCTTTTTGCATTATCGGAAATTGAACTCGAATGCATGTAGTAAGTAGTAAAAATTTTACAACACAAAAGGAAAAAAACCTAACATTTGCTTCTTTTATTCAAAAACGCAATTCGTTATTTTAACGCTGCATCATTTCTAGACTCGAGGATTATTTTGCAAGAACCTCGTTCATTAAGGATTTCCCCCCGGAAACCGCCACAATTATGAAACGAAAGCAACGATTTTTGGCGGGAAGTCTTTTGCAGTTTTAAATATATATTCAACTAACCATTCCCGATATCAATCAAGGCTATTCGATTGCTTGTGAGACAAATACACTTTTCCTTTAGTATATCACAAATGATATCGGGTCCAAAAAAATATCAATATTGAAATTAAATAGTCGAAAAGGGTACATATCATATTAGCAAAATTTATATTATTGTAATCACTGAATTTCTTAATATAATAAGGTGAACCTCTGATTCATTTAGATATACTCAATGTAAAAATGTATTATATAAGAATGATGTAAAACATCGTTTTTGATGTAGGTTATTGCTTATTTAACAAATGAATATGAAAGATAAACATTTTCACAACACTTTGACATAATAGTTTAAAATCACGGATAATAATCAATGGATTTCAGCCTACTACTTTCCGTGGAATTTTTTAAGGCACATTTATAATATCGCTAATTTTTTCTTTATAAAAATGTTTCTAGAATTTTTTTTTCTTTTGATCGATAGTATTATCAATAAAAATGTGGCATTATAAAACAATTTCATGAATTAAATCTAGAAAGTTAAAATTTCAACAGAAATATTTCTGACTAATAAAAAGAGTTAATATATACGGTCTAAAAAATGTAATTATATTTAGTTCTGCATATTTTGCTTTTTTTTTCTTCTCTGGAAATATAAGTCGTAAAATCCAAAAGTCTAATAAAAAATATTTATATCAAATGAAATGGTACTAACCTCTTCACATACTATGAAGCGTCTGGCACCAGCACCGAATTATTGGATTTTTTAACCATTAATTTTGCAATTATGTGAAAGAATTAAGCAATTGATAATTCATAATTTACAAAGAAAAACTTCAGTATCTTATAGCACTTTATAGGAATAAAATAAAAATAAACTTCTCATATAAGATATGTCATCTAAATTGGGATTTAAATAAAATCGTACCTCAAAGAGTTAAAGACTACTTTTAAAAAGAAGCTCCTTTCTCTTTTTGGAATAAATAAATGATTTATTTGATTTTTCTGTCGAATCAGGTATTTTTAATGGGTGGATTAATTTTATTCTTTTCTAATTGCTCCATCCCTCAGAAATGTGCCTCTTCCATGCTGCCATATGAGAATGAAGTAATCTACACAGATTTCGTTTAACAATGAAATTTTCACTCAAAGTTCGTTTTGTAGAAGTCACTCAAAAACGATAAAGTTAAATACTATTCATATATTTCCAAGCATAAACTATTAAAGATGTTTATTTTTGATATATTTACAGAATATTCAACATACAAAATTCTTTGTCCATTATTTCAAGCTTTAAAAAAGCATTTAGTTACCAAACGGTTTTTTTTTTACTTTTTATGTTACATATTTGAAGAAGCTGAAATTGATTAAAAAGTTAAAATTATGCCTAATTTCTAGGGCCTTCCTTTTGGGAAAAAACAAATTTTAATTTAATCCATTTTAGCGAAACCGGCAGGTGAAAAAGAATTTACAATATTGGTTGTGTGAATTTTAATTGGGTGCTTTATTGGTTGAATGAATATATTTTTCCTTCTTAACGGCAAAAAAGAATATTTATATACTTTTATTGAGATTAGGACATTGAAGAAAAAAACTCAATTAATAGAAAGAATATATGTTTCGTAAGTCTTAAAATTCATTTTAATTTAATGTAAAGGAATTGTCAAATGGTGATGATTACAATTGAGATTTCCGTGTAAAATCAAATTCTTATACAATATAATAAGAATTTTTAATGCCTTAAAATATTTTATAGGCTCCCTTTACATCTATGCATTTAAGAAAGTAGCTCAACCAATTTTTAATTTTCAATCATTAATAATTCATGGCAACAATTATTAACAAACAGCCTTTTTAGTTAATTTGTTGTTCTTATGCCCAATAAAATATAATAGAGTTATTACTGTTATATATATATATATATATATATATATATATATACTAGCTGACCCGGCAAACGTTGTTTTGCCATATAAATAATTTCCCAGTAATAAATAATTTCCTAGCATTCCAGTACCCGGCATTGCTCGGGTAATGGAATTAGTGGGGGATAACAGTGCTACGTGCACATAGTTACGAAATTCCTCTATAATAATTACTTATTGTCTATAATTTTTTCCTAATTTTGGGAGGGTCCCGGCGCCCCTGGATTCCTTATATATATGCCCTTGTCCTTACCGATCCTTAAGGATGCTTTTAAAGTAGTTATTTTCTTTTCAAACGCAGGCCATCTACATTTTATTGTTATACCTGTGTTTAAGCAAGAACTTCTTTGTATACAACATTTTTTGGAGTTTTTTTTTTCTGTTGATAAATTCATTAAGCTGCTAGATGAACTGACTCGGGAGAAAGCTACATAAAATTGGCAGTTTGAAAAAAATTCTCCTCTTAAATTGATCCCTGCTACTTTTAATATCTGTCCTTGTGACTTATTAACGGTTATTGCAAAGCAAACTTTTACGGGAAACTGCACTCTTCTAAATTCAAAAGGATAGCCCGACGGAATTAGTGGACTGCGGGGTATTAAAACCAACACTCTTCGAGCACATCCAGTAATAATCGTAGCTTCGATTACATACTTATTAAGTCTAGTCATTCGTAGTCTGGTGTCATAGCATAATTTAGGTGGAGGAAGGTTTCGTAGTTGCATTACTGGTGTCGAAACTTTCAGGTGAAGTATGCGAGGTGGAAAAACTGGAATGAATTCATAAGACGCGTAATTTTTGCAGGATTGTTTTCAAAATTGATCAGGGTGTGCCAAAGCAATGCCAAATTATACAAAAAAAATTTAGTCTCATTTTTTATTTATCAATGGATTAGATTTGTAATGTTGAAGAGGGAAACCCAATAAACGACAAAATAATTTTTAAATGCGCAATTTTCTATCAGATTTTTTCAATCTTTCACACGATTTTGAAAAATTTATCGAATTTTATGTAAAAAAAATTTGATTGAGTTATCTTGAAAAGTTTCGGCGTAATTCAATATTAAAGCGAAATTTTGCCTCTTCGTTAAAAAATTCGTCGAAAATTCAGTTTTAAAAATTCGATTTTTTAAATTATATTGCAGAATACTATATCGTATTGCCTTTCAGGAAACATATTTTCTGTATTTTTCCAGCTAAGCGTCTATTTTACAGGGTCGTTCAAGAAATAGACCCGCCAAAATGGACCTTTTTTAAAAAAATCGATATTTAATTTTTGCGTCGACATTTCGTAAAATAAATTATATCTCCGTGGTCTACGATAAAAAGTCCATCCGATTCCACAGCGATATTGAGTATAAGTTGAACGGACGCGTAACGATGGCAATTTTAAAAACGCGGTTTTACTGGACGAAAAGGTACTCATGAGCGATCGCTTCTCCGGAAGGTCGGGTTTCACTCGGAAAGTAACTTTACAGGTTTTAATTTCACAGAAATTAAGGGGTTTTAATTAATTTCTCCTGAACTAATTGATATTTCGGGATGAAAAATAGATGTTGGCCGATTTTCATAGATACCGGATAAGCACAAAAAATTTCATCAAAATCGGTCAAGCCGTTTCGGAGGAGTATGGCAACGAAAACTGTGACACGAGAATTTTATATATTAGATATATATATATAAGAAG
>JAOUZG010001441.1:851564-943973 GCA_026289955.1 Argiope argentata | reverse complement strand
TGTGTGTGTGTGTGTGTGTGTGTGTGTGTGTGTGTGTGTGTGTGTGTTTGCCACACAGCACCATTAGACAAAAGTGACACTTGTATCCGATGGATGCTATCTTCCTTATGAAACTTTCACTACAACATTCTTCATACATTGTTTCTCAACTGCTCATTTCTACATCGTTCATTTATGACTTCTCAACTGTTCCTCAGGTTCCTCTCGCAATGCTTACTGTCCCGATCCGGGCTATATACAGTTTGGAACACGGATCAACGCAGATGGCAGCAGTTCCCGTCCGAATTCGAGGTACAGCGCCGGACAGTCTGTGGTTTACTATTGCCATGAGGAATACGAACTCGTAGGGAATAGTATACTGACCTGTTTGCCTTCTGGACGGTGGTCAAGTGGTAGACCTTCCTGCCGAAGAATTAATTTCATAAGTAACCGACCGACAGGTATGTTTTCTAATACTATTTTTCTCTATATTCATTCAAGTTCTTCATAGCAAATTGCTATATATTTAATACAAAGAATTTTGTTTACTTAAGATAAGCAGAATATGATTCCATGATGATTGGAAAAATTATAAAAATAAAATATTTACAGTCAGTATTCCAAACTGCCAGCCTTTATTTTCTCTTATCATTTTAGAAAATTTCGTCATTAAGCTCATAATTTAGGCTTTCATATTTTTGTAGCTTTTTTTAAAATAAATTTTAAAAATCGATGGATGTTATACGGATCCAAATAATGGGAAAGGAAGGGGCACTTTTTTAGGTTGCCATTTTGAGATGGCTAAAAAGAGAGAGAATCTATAAGGCATCACATTCAGACATAAGTAACGAGATCATATAAATTTTCGTAGCTTTTATAAAATTAGGAAATTAAAAGATAATAAGACTTCAAATGTAACTTGTAATCTACAATTATTATAAAGAAAACGAATTAAAAATTCCATAAAATCTTTGTTTCACAATGTCAATTATCTACATTTTTCCTTAAATATTTTTCTTGTCAAATGCATACTGAAATAGCCCTAACATTGCAAGTTGAGAATCATAGTAAAGTGGAATTTTATCTGCAATTAATAAATAACTTTAAAAATTAATAGGTTGTTTTAGTTCAGCTATTTATTAATGTTATAGTTTAAAATATATTCTATAAGAAAAATTCGGTATACTTGAAATATTTCATAAATTGTATACTGTATTCTTAATTTATTAACTTCTTTAATGAGAATTTTTCCCTTTTTTGTGTTATGCTATTAATATAATTATATAAATAAGTGATGAAAAATAGTAAATAATGTTTAAACATCAAATTAAGAAATGCTAGGAATATTCAAGACCTTAAAAAATATACAAATAACCCTAATTATAATATGAAGTATTAGAAGGCTTTAAGAAAAATATAGTGAAATGATACAATGAAATCAGATGTGGGTATAGGAGAAAAGTTGAAAGCTTATACATAAAACCTTTTATGAAATCCAACAGCTTTAAAAAAACTGATTTTGGTTTAATTTTTTCTTATCAAAATACACCTTCTGTCAAGTCAACATTTAAATTGATTGAATAGATGTTTGTTAATAAAAAGATTTGTTTTCTTTAATAAATTTACTAAATATGGAACAAATATCTTTTCAGAAGGGAGAGATCCATCTTCAGACTCAGCTTGTAGACATCCCGGGGTAGACGTGAATGGTAAAATCGAAGACCATCCTCTCCTTGATCCCCAAAGAAGAGGTCAAACTTTTCCTCCAGGCACTGAACTGAGATTCGATTGCAATGATGGTTTCGAACCAGAAGGGGCGACCATTCTCTCATGCATGGTTTCTGGGGAATGGTCGTCTGCACCACCTACGTGCAGAAAAACTCCCACAACGACAGGTAACAAAGCACTGTGAGAGGCGCTGTTTACAAATTAGACTAACCAAAAAGAATAAAGTATTTAAGGCTACGACATATCAAATCAAGATTAAATTACTTTAAAAACAAGAAACGGGTTTTGAATTTTTTTCATTCATAGTATTGTTACAAATTTGCTACTTCGACGTCCTTAGAGGTTCTTTTAATATTTGATGGTGGATGTAAAAAGAAACAGTTTTTTAGTAAAAACAACAACGACCTTTATTAATACAAAGGACAGGAATACACAGAGATAACGAACACACAAACGACAAATATATACAGCCGAGACGAAGACAGTCAACACACTTCAATAGATCACAAGTCATAATCGGTAGCAATAACAGCCACAGTATACAAAGCGGCAAGGCAGAATTCAGAAGAAGAGGAGGATCCCCAGAGCTTTGCTCTACAGCGTCTTCAAACGGCATGGCACTCTCCACTGTCTCTTCTCTTTAGATGTATCCAACTGTCAACTCCCAAGTACATGACTGGCTGCTTCACAGAGAACCCGATGCCACTTCCATAAAAAAACACAAGAATAGCTCAGTTCAGCAATAGCTTAAACTTCACACAATACTGGCACTTCACCGAACTATTCCACCGTTATTTAGTTCTCCTTTTGAAGATTCGTTACTTGGCTACGACTACTAACTCGGACACGATTTATTACAGCTTGAGACAACTGATCTTTCATAATTCCCGGGAGGCGGATCGAGAAGTTTCTGGACCAATCAGAATTATCTATATTCCTTCTGGCTTTACAGCTTGAATAAATATATAGAAGTTTCCAGCAATATCTATTTTGTCGCCAAAGTTGCCAAGTTTACCACCAAGCTCTAAAATTACTGACATGATTTCCAATTAGAACGCAAGGACTGATCGTAGAATGGTCTTTCTATGATCTATTTTGTCGCCGAAGCTGCCAAATTTACCACCAAGCTCTAAGATTACTGATACGATTTCCAATTAGAACCTAAGGACTGATCGTAGAATGGTCTTTCTTACGATGACACTATTCGTGCTGCGAAGTGAAACTGTAGGTTTGTGATAATATAAAGGATATCGGAAAGAAGACTCACCCAAAAGTTATTTACAAGATTTTAATTTCACTGTCATCATCAATGTTTTTAGAATTGAAACTCAACTTTCTTATTTGAGAGAATATAGGCAAATTTTAATATTTAATATGCATGCTGATTTATAGTTATGAAATTCATTTGGATATTAAAGACAAACCGAAGCGGATAAAAGACATAAAGTGTGAGATCATAAACTATTGTATAAATGAAATCTAAGAATAAATAATAAAGAGGTTTTAAATTTCAAATTTTCATAGAAGTTTATTTCTTAAATCATTTATGAAGGAATGGTCAAGATTCTGAATTTTATTCTTCTATAGGCCATACTGTCCCTCTCACATAGTTTACCTTTTTTCTGAAAATTAATTATACATTGACTGATTTCACATTGCTAATAAATAAAGTTCACGAAGAAGTTTTTAGTGAGCAAATTACACTTCATTGAAAGTCATCGTCTTTTTTCCATAAAGTAATTCCTATCGGTCAATATTTTTTCGGCTCTTATTTTTTTTTCTTTATGCTATTGAATAGCATTCTAATTACATGTGCTTTTTTAAAAATTACTATATTTCCGCGTACAGAAAAATTTAAAAACAATTACTTTGAAGTTATTTAAGAAAGTGTTTCTTTTACAACAGAACAAATGAAGAATTAAAAAAATCAGATCATATTTAATTATATTAACCTCAGCAATTAGTATCTCTACAAGAGGTTAATAACGAAAAATATAAAACCAGATTTTGAAGAAAATAATTGTATGAAAAATATACTCCAAGATAGTATCTATATAAATTCAAATTAGATAAATTATATCTACTGAGTAATTTTATAAGATTTTTTCCTTACTTTAAGATATTAGGATTAACTTTCACAAAATAAACTGTTACAATAACATATCAAAAGTACAGAAAATATAGTATATATGTAGGATATCCCACGGAGCTATTTTATTTAACCATCATCTGCCTTCATTTTTGCTTTGTCAACATCCGATAATATATATAATTCAAAGTAAGAGTTGTAAAAGGTTAGATCATTTCCCAGAAAACGATACTTTTAATTAGTACAACTTTCCAGAACAGCGCCATCTATTGAGTTTTTGAAAAACTGTCCCAATTAATATTGAGCCAGAGGCTCCACTAACATTCATAAAAGAAAGACGTCTGTTAGCGATTCCGGCTCGCAAAGCTTTGCGGCTATGTGGTAATATGCTTTCACTCATAATGTTTTCCTACTTCTAACGTCCTCCCAGAGGAAATAATCTAACTTTCTATTTATTTAATATCTCCATGTTTTAATTCTTTTTAATGTTTCCCTGTAAATACTCCCCCTTGTAAATATTCCCCTTTAACTCTAAATAAATTCTTTTATTTATTTTTTTTAAAGAAGTCTTTTCATCCTTCGTTTGCATTATTTTAATCTTGGTTTAGAAACTAACCCGTAAATATTTAAAAAAAACCTAGACATCAAGGTACTAAAAACCTCGCTATCTGAAGAATCTAATTTTTTAAGAAGGTTTTTTTAGACTCCTACATATATAAATAGTGAAACTCTTATCCACCCACTTCATAATTCTCTTTGATATGATCTAAGCAACTGTAACGAACAAAAAATTTGAATACAATTTTAAAATCTATTGAAAAACTGTTTTCTTCAAATAGAGAGGCCAACACCGCAAGCAGCTTGCAGGCACCCGGGAGCAGTTCTAAACGGCAGAATCGAAGACGAGCCACTCTTAGATCCCCGTGGAAGACCCCAAATGTTTCCTATGGGTACCGAATTGACATTCCGTTGCAACGATGGCTTCGAACCAGAAGGTCCGATTGTTATCGCCTGCTTAAGCAACGGGGAATGGACTCCATACCTTCCAACCTGCCAAAGAAAAGACCCAAACACAGGTGAGAAACAATTTCCCCGTCATATCAGTTTGCTCATGTTTTTGCGAAGACATTTTACTGCCATAAAACACTTGTATTGATTTGCCATGTAAACTGTCACATTGCTGTGCTATATATGCTGCCTTGAAAATACTTTAAACTATGAGTGATTTGAGTATATTTTCTGTATGTTTCTCTTTGATTCCTTTTATCTTGATATAAGTTCGATGGCATTATTTGATTTTATGTCCTCTACATTTTAAAATGGGTGTAGATGAGTATCATAAATCATGAAGATAGAAGTTATGAAATGAAATACAAGAATGATTTTCCTCTTCTTGAGGAAAGAATCTGGTGAACTTTTGGATTGTCTATTTATTATTATTTATCATAATTATCAACTTCCCATCACATATGGGATAATATAATAATCCTGGTGAGTAGAATTATTGATAGATAGAAACCTCACATGATAGGTACTCTAATGATTTATTGACGTAGAAGTTGAATCAGTCGGTAAATAGATAAAAACAAAAATTGCTAGTACAATATTTTGCTGACCTTGTATATTTTTTAAGAAAGAAGCATTGAATAACAATTGATACAATTTCAGGCATTTTTCTGCAAGGCATTCTTACAGAACATGAATTTCCAATTAAATTTAAAGAATTTTTAAGGATATATGAAAATAGTACATTCCTACCTTTGAAAATAAGTATTAAGTATATTTTTTAAAAGTAAAAGTTGGAATCCGGCATTTTATGGAACATCTTGTGTTTTCTTAAGGCTAAGTAGGAAATAATTGATTTTTCGCGCGTTTTCTAGGTATCCTTTACAATACAAAATGGCAAACTGACAAAATAGGTCTATAACGCCAACTACGTTTTATAAAAATAAAATTGTAAGCAATTCAAAATTAAGTTATTTCATTTCAACAAACAATTTATTTTCTTTATTAAGAAATGTATAATTTTTTTTGTATAACTTTCTTTTCTCTATAGCATTTTTCACATAAGCATATAAAAGACTTTTTTTGTCATTTTTCTCTAAAGAGCATTCTTTTTTCATGTTCTGAATGTCTTTTATTTATGATTTTCATGGACTTCTTTGTCTAAATAATATTTTTTATTCAAATTGAAATTATATACTTTATAAACAAAGCTTAAAGAAAATAGATAACATTTTCAAATAATTATCACATATCATCATACATTATCTAAAATCGCTTGAGAATTCTATAAAACGCTGGAGCTTCATATTTTATATGTAACATACACTTGATATGTAACATCGCATGTATATGTAACATACATAACTGTAATATGTAATGTAACTGTATGTAGCATCATACACTTGATTCCAATTTATGAGCTTTGAATATGTTTAGCTATATAAATAGCCAATTGAATTTATAGTTCCTAAATTAACAATAAACAATTAATTCTTTTAGACAACAAACCATTTTTCATTTACATTATTTCACGAAACTTATAGTTTTAGACAGCTTAAATTTATAGATTTGAGTTACCCGCTCACATAAATCAACGTGATATTGTTGATCTCTTTTTACTTACATTAATTTCAAGTATGACACGTTTCTTTATTAGCTTATATTTTCGAAAATATTATTGTAGTTTTAAAATCACTCTCAATAAAATTACAGAATAAAAATTATTTTTATTAAGATATTATTTAAAACCTTTCAACACAGATTATATGCTTTAGAAGATTATATATAGTAATTTCTGTAATAAAAACTTAGTTTAAGGTGTTTAATTCTAATCCAAGGTTTATGGGTACTTACGTATTATACCGTCTTCTCCACGATCGCCAATGGTTTGGTAACTCATTGGCGACGGATTTAAATTTGGCGATAAATATCAAAGGATTACACCATTGCCGGATTGCCATAATTGGTGGTTTAGCAACTCATTGACAACGACTTCAAATTTGGCGATACATTTGGACGGTATAATACGTAAGTACACATTTATGTGGTTATTCATAACAGACAGTCATTTGTAAAATATAGTATCCCTACTAATTTACATTTTCAAAGTCAATCTTTTCGGGTGTCTAAATCGTTAGATCCAATTGATGTTTCTCTAAGAAAAAAATATCTACGAAATCATTTTAAAACACAAGATCTTTCAGTTTTTGTGAGTTTCTAGATCTAATCCGTGCCCATTTTTCTACTAACTAATGTGAGCAAAATTAATTTACTATATTTGTCACTTTTTATTAGTATTAAAAATCTGCTCTTTGATGTATTTTTTACTTACTTTTTAAATATAAAATACAGTTGGTCCACCTGCTGAGGTTACACAGTTATGCTCTGCCCCTGAAGTGAATCCAAATGCAGAAATAGAAAACTTCTTTCTTTTGGATCCTAGAAGGCAAAAGAATTTTGAAATTGGCGAAGAATTGACTTTCAGGTGCAAAGAGGGCTATGATTTGGAAGGAGCGACTACAGTTCAGTGTCTTGCCAACGGACGCTGGTCAAATCCATCACCTACGTGCAACCCCAAATCACGGAGTACAAGTGAGTCGAGTGAAACCATTCTGTCAGTTAAAATTAAATTCGAATTAACGCATTCGTGGCAATACTGCTTGACTATTCGTTTTCAATGTGAAACTTTATAAGAATGCTACATATTATTAAAAATTATATGCTACATTATCATTCATTCAGATCCATTCAGACATAAATTATTGAAATTTGTGAGCCTGGTTCATTTAATAGTTCTATTTTGTTTCAAATTTTCTTTTTTATAATTGACCGTGTATTTATTATCTCTTCTACTGATGAACTTTTAAAAAAAACTCACTATTTAGATATGATGTTCGGAAATAAATTCAAATAATTTTCAAAGAAATCCAAATGATGATATACACGATAAAAAATGGTATAATAAAAGTTTCTAATCATAAAAATAAACATCCTATTCTGTGAAAAAAATGTGTGATATAATAGAAAATGGACAGACTGCCAACACTCGAATATCAAGGGACAAACTGTTGGAAGGTTAATATTCTATTGACGATAATAGTGATAATTCTGAATAGTTCAAAATTCTCAATAATGTCACTGCAATAGTTCAATGGTAATGTAAAACATTCAGAATATCGAACACAATCATAAAACTATAGCAGTTGTGGTAATAGGAAAGAGAATTAGAGTAATAGAAGGTAATTAACACTTTCAACGCTACAGACGAGATATCTCGTCTTTCAGATATTTCCAATTACGGGTTTCCGTAAGTTAAAATTGGTCTCTCATGCCAGTTTGGAACAACTGAACATTCTAATGCATATCTGAAAAACTCCCTTTACTTTTATCTAAACTGGCATAAGAGACAAACTATAGACCACAGAAATCAGTAATTGGAAGTATCTGAAAGATGAGATATCTTGTTGGTAGCGTTGAAAGTGTTATTTATCTTCTGGACTGTTTTCCTTTTTCGAAATAACAAAATTATTGACTGAATTAATTCAAGTTAAAAAATGTACTTGACACATAACAACTGTTGTACTGAGACATAACAACTTTTGGATTGCAATACATTAATATAATCCAACCTTTTCTTTCAAATATTTTTATGAAAATATTATGGCAAATTTTATTCAAATTTCTTCTTTGAATAATATCGTGCATAATGTGTAATTAAGAATTTCACTATTCACTTTAAATTTTTTAACGACAATTACTCGTATGTAAGATGGTTTGTTAAAATATTTATTTCGAGACATTTAAATGTAAGTACTTAGTCTTCAACTCCAGGATAGAAGAACTTCCAGTAAATAAATAGAAAATGATTACAGGAATCACATGACGTCATTGTAATATAAGATGGCTATTTTTAAAACAAACACATTCAATAAAGTTGAGTTAAGTCTAGGTAACGGTGCGAATTCGGAAGCTCTTCTCAACTTGAAAAGAATAAATTCAACGAAACTGATAACGAAATGGTGAGCTGATAGATGAAGCCCGAATCCTTTGTTTTATTTGAAGAAAACAAATAATTCTTTATTTAAAAGCTGAACTTTAAAATACATTTTTTACATCCTCTCTGATTGACTTGAAAGTTAGAAATACTAAAACGAAAAGAGATTAGGAACAAATTATGTTCAATTTCACCACTTTGATCCTATTTTTTTATCCATTCATACAATGCATCTGAACTAGTAAAATGGGCCGGGGTGGCCTGGTTGGTAGATCATTGAACTCGTACTCCTTAGGTAACGAGCTCGAAACTCACTGGCCAAAGGATTCCCCGAGTGTGTGGCGGCAGGCACTCGTTAAATCTGTTCGTGGTCGCAAAGTTCTCATATCGGGAGTAATATCACTGAGGGTACTGGGTCAGAGGTGATCGTTCTCTGATCCAGGTCTAAATTACGATCTGAGATGTATGAATGAATTTGCATGAATGAAGTCCGCCCTGAAAAGAGTTGTGACGTGTGTGTAGCTAAATCGTACTCTTGGCCCTAGATGGCTCTATTTGTAAAACAAAGAAACCCATTTCTTAGGCTTAAAATCTGCTGATCGTATCAGCGGAGGCTTGTCCACGGCAAGTGCCATTAGTCACAACACACAACACGAAATAGTAAAGAAAAATGTATTCTACTTCATCTAAAAGTCTTGTAGAGAGAAAAAAATTAATATACATTTAGCCAACGCTTGAAGAAAATAAACTGAATTTTGAAGCATGGTTTGAATGAATGCACTCAATCAAAGAGACATATAATTGCTTGTGAGGACGGATCCGAATTGGGACAATACAACTTGGACTTCTTATTGGCAATTTTAATTTTATTAAAATGCAATATCTCTCTCCTTGTTCCTTGACGTTTTCTGCATCTGCTTCAGATCCTCGACCAGGCGCTCCTCAGTCATGTCCTCCCCCGGAAGTGAATCCGAACGCCGAGGTGGTGGAATTTCTTCTGGATCCTCGTAAATTAACTCAAAGCTTTGAACCTGGCTCGGAATTGACATTCAGGTGCAGGGAAGGCTATGTTCTGGAAGGGTGGAGTACAATTCGGTGCACTAGAAGTGGTCGGTGGTCTAACCCATCGCCTAAATGCAACCTTAAACCGTCGCGTGAGTCAAATTCCTTATTTTCAATAGCCATTTAAATAAAACATAGTGTCGGAAACACAAAGAAATCCGCAATCTGGGGATTCCTAGCTTTTTACTTAAAAAGCAGAAACGTATAAGTAAGGTAAAGTAAACATAGCAGCTATAATAAACTACAGATTTAAAATAGCACAACAATTCTGTTAAGTGCAAGTAGCATAATAAATATTAGAGCAAGTAAAACTCAATATGAACATCAAACCTGTGAAATATTTAACATGTATTCCAAAATTATACCCTTTTCAGAATTTTTTTACGTAATTGTAATTCCTTAGATATTTAGTTCTATTACTAGTTAAGTTCACAGTCCAAGACCCGAAGTAGCCCTTTACATTTTGGAATTATATTTCTTTTCTAAAAATAGTTTATTTCCCATGGCTAATTTTATTTTTAAAATTTTACCGAAGATTTAGATGTCTTGAAAAGCCTATGAAATGATATCTCCAATGAGTTATTCATAAGGTATACCATGAAACAGAATTTTATTGAAGTAATGACAACATTTGTAGTTTTCTCATACATAATATGACTTTCTTGTTTAAAGAATTAGATAATAAGACAATATTTCATCCGCAATTTGAAACGTAGAAATGTTTCTGTATTGAAATGCATAAATTTTCTCATCGGCGTCTTATATTACAATAGCTAATGTGTTTCCTGCAACTGCTTCGTGACTTTTTTTTATCTTGTTGAAATCAGCTTGCATTTTTGAAAGTGATCTTTTAACACATAAGATCATAGGATATACTATCACCTTAAATTAATTTTCAAATTAATACTTTGGCTTTTGCTGTATTTCTGTTAAGCTTAAAATTTTAATATTGACAGCATTTAAAAATAAAACAAAATTATGAATATCCATTGACGTATTTAGCATTTCTGACAACCATACTAAGCAGCAGTTTCCCTATATATTTCAAGGCAAAATTCCTTATGAATATGATCGTTTCTTCAAAATGAGTAAATAAATTTCTAATTTACTTATTTTGGCCTCTGTGTATCTAACAAATATAAAATATCTTGCAATATCGAGCAAAATATTCTACACTTGTAACAACTTTCAAAGATAAATTATGTTACAGGAACATAACATTAAAAATTTTCCATCTTTACTTAATATGAAAAGAAATAGTGTTGTTTATATGTCTTTTATAAATAAAAGACATATCAATTAAATTATATATTTAATTGAAATGCAAATTACCATACTAAAATAGCTAATTTAATGTATATTCTCGATTCTGTGATATTGTTTTCCATGCTTTTCACTGTCAGATCATTGAGTCGCGATCTTAAAGACTAACTAAAAAATTTGACTAGTCATAGCAGATATGTGATACTGTCCACAAAAAATGTCATAGAAATAAGTTGTATAGAAAACCTTAAAATTCTTTCCATTATTGTTTTAAATGCTGAGTAATGTCATGACTGAAATGGTTACTTCTTCGTGTTGAAGCAATATATTGCAACGCACTAAAAACTAACATCCCTTATTCATCCACATGTTTAGATAAAATATGGATATAATAAACTCTCCCTTTATAAATGCCACTCCTTTACAATTTTAAAGTATATGCCTATTAAGAAATTAGAGAAAAAATTTACTGAAAATTTTCATGCATGGCTGTAAACCAAAGAGTTTCAGTCCTAACTATTAAAAAGTATGCACAGAATAGGATAGTACATAGTAATTTTGGAAATACTCTGTAGCATCTACAAGTTTGTGCTCAAATTAATGAAATCCCTTTTATACTAGGAGTTCCATAAAATTCGAGAACCAAATTGGCAATAAAAATTAAGTTTAAAGGAAAAACCCAAAGAAAAATATATGATGAACCCGGTCTGAAGATTTTTTCAAGGGTCGCCTTCAGGCAGGAATTTTTATTGGTGAGGGGTCTGACTTTCGTCTTAAAATTAACTTCATATAATCCAAAGATCCTAGAAAATTGAAGTTTTGGCGATAAATTAGTATGACAGAAATCCAATGTCAAAAAAACAACTAAATTCCATTTATCCATCCATTTATCTTCAAAACCTCAATTTTCTGGGATTTTCGGAACACGGAGGTTCAATTTTTTGACAAAAGTAAGTCCCCTCATCACCTCCCTGGTTTGAATTCCTACTTGAGGGTGACCCTTGAAATGTCTTCAGTCCGGATTCATTCGATTTTAAACTTAATTTTTATTTCTTATTTGGCTAACTTTATATGTGTTTTAGTTGTAGCAGCATTAGAGCTCACTAAATACAACGTATGTTTTAGTATTTTGGTTCAGGAAATATTTTTAGGTATATTTAATACTGTTTTTCTTTAATAATAATCGAGACTAGCATTTTCATGCAGAAACTATTTAATTTATCAACATGAACACATTGTCACTGTCATAGTTTTCCCTTACCAATACACTGTAATGTTTGAAGCATTCCTGCTATTTCTGTTATGTGTCCTGGATAGTTTCTTAATCGTGTAATATAATGAATGCAATTCGCAATGAATTTTAGTTACAAATTTCTCGATATCTTCCAATCATATTCTTCCACTTAACACTTGCGTGCTCAAAAACAACTTACAAAATCCAATTTCAAAACATTACTGCAACGTTGTAACATGTTCAATGTCTCTAGCAAATTTATCAAATTTCACATAAATGTCACCTTCGTTCTTTGCTCATTTAAAAGTGATAATATACAAGATACCAAAAGCAATATTTTCTTTTGCCGTATTACATAATTAGTCTCGAAACGTTTGAAAGCAGCTAATACTATTAAATAACGTTGCTAATTATCGATTCAATGGAATTGAATATTGAAATATCCTTTATATTGCATGTTTCTATTTTTCTTGAATAGACTATCATTTTTAATTGTTTTACAGGTTCTGGTGCACCTTCTGCAACCCGCTGTTTGAATCCCGGAACCATTTCAAATGGACGTGTAGTTGTGTTTCGGCCGGCGGGCGAGTCCAGCCAACCTTCTGCAGATGATGATGACTACGATTTTCCTTATGGAACCCACCTCAAATATATATGCGAAGATGGATTCTTCCTAGAAGGGCAGGACAGTCTGAGTTGTGAATCTAATGGATACTGGACAGGGTCCACTCCAATGTGTGTAGAAGGTAGATTTTGATACTGCACTGCGGTAAAAAAAACAGTTGTGCCATATTCTGCAGCAGCTTTTCTTTGGAACGTTCTGTCTTGCTCTCAGTCCAGGCTATAATGTTTTAATGTTTTAATCCTACACTGGGAAGTAACACATATTAGCACACATTCCATTTTTTTCTTTATGAATACGAATGATAATGTTATAGAAAAAATGTTATAGAATATTTTTAAAGCACAATGAACTAAAATTGTAAAGCTGTTGTGTAAAAAATACTATTTGACGAGTTTAGTTTCTTTATTAAATTAAAATAAATAGCGTTAATATTAAATTCTAAAAATTGTAAAATAAATAATTATATAATAATAAAAATAATAATATAATTATTTGTCAGACAAGTAATTTATAATTAAAGTTTATTAATAACCTTGCATATTTTATGCTATATTATATTATATGTTACATATCTAAATAAAACTAAAATGTCCAGTGTAAGGTTAAAATGTGGAAAATATTTGTTGCTGCTTTCTGTTGTAAATATATATAAAAAAGTAATAATGATGGAAAATGAAAGTTTCTTGCTGTATTTTTCATCAATCACTGCTTATCATGCTGTATGTGCAAATTAATAGTCCTTGTATGTGCTCGTGCTTTTGGAAACTTTGCTTATAAAAATGAAATTTCAAAAAGGCCCAATTTGAAAAGCAAGTTTTAAACACATTTAAATGATTTTTGCATTTTAACATACACTTGAATTACCTTTGCCATATGTAAAATAATGTATTTCCCTTGAATGATATTTTCAAAGGAATCATTTGATGTTCAGAGGTACATTTAAACTTTTTGGTTTCATTAATTGTAAATACAGTATTTCTCTCTCTTTCATTGGTTTATTTTAGAGTATGTCAATTACTTTTAAAGTTGGGGGATAACTTATAATTTACAGAAGCTCTAAATGATAGCGAAAGTATTAAAAAAGTAATCAAAAGGATAAAAAAAGCTTAATGAAACAAAATTAACAAAAAACAGAAATTTGAATAATATTTTCAACATTTTATTGCTATCGGAATGTAGTATTGTACCTCTGAAAAAAGTAAATAATTCTTATGTAATTTATTCTTAGTTAGTTCTAAAAGAAATTTCAACGCTTTAACCTCCCTCTTCAAAAGCCAAAAAAATTCTGCTATAAGCAAATGGTTTTATAAAATGGAATACAATTCTTATTTGCAAAATCAGAAATGATGACATCTAATACTGTGTAAATGATTAATTTCACCTTATAAATTACTGTATGCAAAAATAAAAAGAATGATGCAAAGCTTTTATAACAATTGCATTTATGTTAGTCCCTATATATCATAATGCTGTTCCATTAATATACATAGAAGAGCCAGAAAAACTGGAACACTCATTAACTACTGTAGACCTGTAGGATGGTGCATTATCCTGTTGAAATTGTCCACTTATATCGGAATCACATGAGATATGAAGGGCTGTAGGGGGTTAGAAAGAATGTTAAAGTACCTCTGACCTATCATGGTGTAGTCTAGATGTATCAACGGTCCCATTTTATACCAATTGCGCACTCCCCATACTATTACAGAGCTTCCATCAGCATAGATAGTTTCTTGTAGGCAGGTGAGATTCAAGGATTCATGGGGTTTTCTAAACATCTGTACACTGCCATCCTCCCAATTCAATTGGAAACGTGGCTTGTCAAAACAAATAAAGTTTTTCCAATGATTAAGAGTCCAAGGCTGTTGGCGAGCCCAGAAAAGTTGAAGAGCTTAGTGCCGTTGAGGCAAAAATGGTGCACAAGATTGTCTACGGTTGTGAAAGTACATATCAGTTGGGGTACATTGCACATTGCATATGCTGACACTTGTTGATGGGCCTGCGTTCGAGTCCACAGGAATTTGAAGAAGTGTTGAACGTCTATCTCGCATAATGAATCGTTTCAGCCGTAGAGGATTACTTTCTGCCAAGTACTTCCGTTTTCAGAGTTTGGAAGTTTTACTGGAAAACTAATATTCATAGTATACCCTTGAAATAGTAATGCACGAAAATCCAAATTTCACTGCAAATTGGAAATGCTGATTCCCATCTCTCCTGCACTGAAGATATGTCTCTATTGATAATCAATTAAATCTTGACAACCTACCATGATAACAGCAAGAATCGATGTAATAGCCTTCTCAGACACCTGCTGTCTTAAGTACGCACTGTTGACCTAATCGCATAACGCTGATTGGTTGAGTACTACCATTATTTGCATACTACCTGCTACACCAGTTTTTCTGGCTCTCCATAAAACGAAGTCTTCAGTCCATAAAATGAAACCTATCTCACCTTATTAATCCGTTTCCATTAGGAAGGGATTTTTCGATGCTGGCATATCACCTTTCCACTTAATTTTTGTCGATTTGCTTCTATTATTTGGTTCCATTCATTAATAAACATATTCAAAAGAAAATGCTTTAAATAAAATAAATCGACGTAGAGATCTTACAAAATCTACAACAGCATTTACGGATAATGTGAATATACGAGATATTGAAGATGCATACTAATTTCGTAAATTCATGGAAATGTTTCAATTAAAAAGGCCATGAAAATATATATTAAATATTTAGCATCAGTATTGTGAGCCAGTCATTTAACATGTTCAGGTTAATATATAAGTACATAATGCCTTAAGTATATTTTCCTTATTTAAAAGAATAAAAAATATTTATAATTGGATTATGTATCTTCAAAACAATATCTAGTTTCCTAATTCAAAGGCATGAACGAAATATTTTGAGTACAATCAAAGTAAAGGAAAAATCATTTTTTATTAACCTGGGAGCATACCTCTTTGATTTGATGAAATAGTTTCAGAAATATTTTATATGAATAAATAACTGAATAAGATACATAAATTCTTACCTATATTTTAAGCAACATTTATTTCTTTATTATTATAAAAGATTATGTATAAGTGTGTTAAACCAATATATTTAACCAAGAATTCCCAATTTGGGGGCAAATCTATTTTAAAGAGACAGATAGTGCATCTTGAAAAGAGTTTTTTGAAATTATATAGTAACGTAATTCTGTTTAATCGCTTAATTACTTCATACGAATTACTTAACCTACTACTGCACAGTAATTATTTTTATACCTATATATTTTTTTAACATATTTTCCTAAAACTGATTGAATGTTGTGCAATTTACTAGAATTTATATTTTTTTTATGAAAATACTTTTTACGTAATTTCTACAGACTCATTTCAGTATGAATGTTAGAATGTAATGAGTGTGTGTAATACTTTGTTAAGATTAATTGATGAACAGGAAAATTGGAGAGAGGAAAATTAAACAGCATAATTAAAAGAGTATTATAAATAATACTTAAGAATAATTTTAAAAACATGAGAAAAAAATGTTAGAAAATAAAACTACTGCAAGACTATTTTTTTTTAAAAAAAATCAAACTAATTAAGATTTTTTCCCATAATTCGATTTTTTTGTTCATGATTTATAAAAATTTCGGAACCATCTTCAATTTATTTTTTATTTTCGAGTTCTTTAATTTTTTAGTTAATTCAATTTCAAAAAAAATCTTTCGAAAGTGTATATTTCAAATTTCCAGAGAAATTTCGAAGTAAACTGGTTCACTAAGTTGAAAGATATATTATAGAAGAATTATACTTTTCATATACTTTTTTAATAATGACATTATTGATGCATAGACATTTTAAAGGACATGCGAGAATGCATGCTAAAAGAAAATGATAAGAGTTGAGATCGCAATAAAATTTTTAAAATATGTGCTTGTTTTTGAGAAATATTTAAAAATAAAAAAAACACGTTTATAAGCATTAAAAGCTTCATGTATTTTGTTTTAGCAAGTGATTTCGTCTTTACTATTAATTATTTTTACTGCATAAAAATGTATTATATATAATTGTAAATCAAAATAACACATTCGTTATTCTGATTTACAAAATAACGAATTACTTTTAACAAAACAATGAGTTTAACAAAGGATCTTTTGAAATTTGGAATTTATTATTAAGTCAGAATCTTTAAAATTTATTTTATTTACGAAAAGAATTAATTATTTATAAAAAATTCTGAATCCTTAAAATATTAGAACTACCTATGCGTATGTAAGTGAAAGTGAGTTTATCTTTTAGAATAAGAAAATAATTTGCATTAAATTATATTTTCAAAATTTATAAAAAAAATAATTATAATTTTTTAAAAATAAAGTTTACGAGTCTTTCTTAGCAAAGATTTTGCTTTATATTATAGCATTGTTAATGCAAAACATCAGCTTCTCTTTTAATACAGATAGAAATTTCTGCAATTCTTTTGTACTTTGCATTCTGAATTCATTTAATGGCCCGTGTTCAGTTTATTTCTTTCATTTTATATCATTTTCTTAATTGATTTTTTTATTTACTTTGTTTTCTGATTTCATTGAATGACTTTTCTGTGTTTACTCTGTCTTCTGACTTCATTTCTTGATTACTGTTCCTGTATGTATTTATTATGCATTTGTCAATTTGTTAAATAAAGTTAACCAATTATATTTTGCCCTTTCTTTCTTTCTTTATATTTTTGTTATGTTTTTTTTATTTTATCATCTACATTTCTTTTTTGTTGATTTTGTTAAATGCAATGTTTTTTTACTATTTTTGATGTTGTTACTAATGGCTCTTGCTAGGAACACGAGCGCTGACGGCAGTCAGCGATTTTGAGCCGAATGAGTGTCTCTTGTTTTTCAGTAGCGCCAACTAAGGCCAAGAGTACAACTTTGCTACTTCATGCATCTCATTCGCTTGCACAACCACTTTTTTATAGAGAGATATATTCACACCCTTCACATATAGAACACAGTACAACAACCCTGCCCGAACCGGGGATTGAACCTGGGATCACGGGGTAGACGCGCCACCCCTAAGCCAGGACGCTAGCATTTTTTTCTTTTGTCTTTTTACCAATAAATTTATCTATACGTTCTCTTTTCATTTGAAGGCTTTAATACTTAAAAGAGCTAAAAGTTCAAACGAATCATAATTATTCAAATAAGATAGTCAAAGAAAGGAAAAGTCGTTGTTTAGAAATAATCATGATTCTAATTTTTTTAAAACATATAGTTTTCATACGTTGAATAACGCTGCTTACTTTATTTCTGTTCAAAATGAAAATTATTTCAGTGGTCTTCATGTAATGTGATATAATGTATAAAATATAAAATATATGATACCAAATATTATAGAAACATTTTAGTTGCCTCAGTTATTTATTTATATTATGTAAGTTAATACAAAATTCAGATGCAAATTTTTTTATAATCGATGTATATTATGAATTAGATTATAAATCTAGACATAGAAATTTTAATAGTTGGTCAATTTTTAGCACAAACTCAGCATTATATACTTTGCTGATTAAACTGCCTTACCGGATAAATAATTTTCTTCAATACAATCAGTTCAAATTTCGTACAGAGGACTTTTCTCTTCACTGTTTATGCTATATAAATAAACTAATGATTGTTGTTTTTTAGTACATATAGCGAAACATTCCTTATTATCTTTTTCTTTAACCCAAATTATTTGTTTGTAAATTTGAAGCATTGAAAAAAATTAAAAATATTTCAGATTGAAAATTATTCATTTCATTCTTATTAATTAATTAGCTAAATTCGTCCAATTAAGTGATTAAAATTATAATTTGTATTCCGCTAATTTTGCCATTTTGAAACACGTAAGTGCAATATGAATTTAAGTGATAACAACTGTTCATTATTATGAGCAAATTTCTTCGATGATAGAAAATGGCAAATTGGACTAAAAAGGGTTTTAATTTTTTTTCTTTATCATTAATAATTATTCGGGGTTAGTAATTCTTGAAGTGTCTTTAATAGAGTTATAAATGTAGTTATTTTTTGATCCCTTTAAAACTATAAAGCCTTAAAAGTTAATTTAATTTATTAAAAATTTAACCGTATTTGTTTGTTTGTTTTCAGTTCGCAAAATCCCCTATGAAAATACAGAATTAAAATTTTCCAAAATTCGTATGACCGATTTCAATGTTTTCGTAGACTTCATATCACATTTTATGTCACATGGTTTTTTAATGAGTCCTGTCGGAAGAAATTTTTATCTCAATTCTTGATTTGTTGTATTTGAAGGCCTCCAACTTCAGAATTCCGACTAAAAAGACCTTTGAATTCAAATAACAACAAAGAAAACGCGCGCATGTTCACCTTATATACACTAGGTATCATAGTAAATATAGTGTATTGGGATTGCATTAGGTGTATGTTGAATTTATCTAATTCTTGGAATGCCTTCGATTCTTGCTTTATTTCAACATAATTATTAGAATCATTGCCTGCTAAAAAATAGAAAATTTGAATTGTAAAATATTAATTGCTTTCTGTGTCACTAGAGTAATATTTCCTCCTATAAATAAATTTTGGAACTAATACTTTCTTCGCAAACCCATTTTTTCATCTTCTTATAAATCCTACCATTGCTATAAAATTGACGAAATTCCAGTAGATGGATTGGACTATAATTGTCTCTAAATAGCCTCCGTTTAAAAATTGCACCTTTTTCTTTAAATGCATACAATATAAGTAATAAAATATTTAATTCAAATGTTAGCCATCTTTCTTTTTCAGTCACTATTTTAACTGTTGTACTGAACTAAGAATCCGAAAGTTTCAAAAATGATTTTTCCTACTTATATATTTAAATTTACTTAAATCTTACACATCCAAGTCCTTTTAAATCTACTTTTAGCAGAATTTAGAATGGACAAAGACGTACACGTGCTAAAATCCTAATTAAATCGGCGGTTTCTATGTTTTCAAAGAGATTCAGATTTGGAAAGCTACATTGGCCCACTGAGCAATTAAATTAATCGGTTGTTATTAATAGCTATTAAAAAAGTAAGTCAACTATTTAACAGCTCGTTTGATTATTATTAATAGTAACATATTAGTTCCACTGACTGTAACAAACATACAACGACTGGAAGTCTGAATTTAAAAGGAATAAAGGATCTTTAGCCATAATCATGATTTTTGAATTCCTACTGGAATATTTTTCTGTTGTTACTGTTTCTTATGGCACTTGCGATGGAGAACCCGCCGAGGGTAGACAACGATTTAAGCCTAATCAGCACTTCTTGTTTTGTAGCAGCGCCATCGAGGACCAAGATTATAACTTCTGCTACTCACTCGTCACATTTGCTTGCACAGCCTCTTTTTACAGGGGGCACAATCACACACTTTACAAATAGAACACAGAACAACCCCGCCCGAACCGGGATTCGAGCCCTGGACTCCCAGATCAGACGCTCGGCTCCTATACCAGGATACGGGCTGAAATGCATTTCTTCCCATTATAAATAATAATAGACATTATCTCCAACGCTTGTAACAGGAGAAAAAAACTCTGAAAATGTTATACGGATTACAGAAGAGTGAATATTTATTTATTGATATATTTGAAATATGATTAAATGCACAAATTATTAGCTTTTCAGTTGGTTGCAATTTTAGAACTAAAATAAGAAAGCATTTTTAGCTAATAATTGAAAAAACCTGTACACTCTTGAAGCTTTCCAAATGTATTGTTCTTCATTTTTATAATTTCCAAGTAAGCATAAAATGAAAATCGAAGCTGTTCTAATGTTTCATTTGTTATATTAAAGACTACATTCGAGTTCCTTGTTTAATGTTGATTTCAATTCATCTATTCTATTATGGGATTCATGTAATCATTTACTATGACAACCATCTTTAAACAAATTTTTTCCACAAAATAAATAAATACTTAAACACACAAATGAATAGAAATATAATACATTTAACAATGTTTAAAAAAGAACATTAAACATTGCTATATCCAAATGAATACTTTATATTTTTATATAAATTATTATTTCATTACAATTTTAGCAGAAATGTATAAATTTAGGGCTGGAAAAGTTTTATTTTAAGATTTAAAAATTATTTAAATTAAACAATTTTATACACAAAGTTTTATAAATGAACTAAAAAATATAAAATAATTTCTCTTAGTCACATGCAGATTGTTCTGAAAATTTGTGATTGTGAATTTTAAAGATTCACAATCGCAAGTTTTCCTAGATATTTTATTGCATTAGGAATCTGTTTGGGGTAAAACATCTGTAGAGAGTTAGAGGAAATTGTTTTATACTTTTCAATCATTTTTAATTAAATAATTATAATTGTGTAAGCTTTCAAAGATGAAACCATAGAAGTATTTAGTCCATTTTGGCATCTTCTCCCATTTTGCATTTCTCCTGTGTGTGTTTTTCTTTTCTCTTTATTTATTTTCCATTTAGTATAGTAGAGATTCTCTTTTGAGTATTACTACTAGAAATTTCAAGTAATTCAAAAATTAATGTTCATTTATTATAAAAAAATGAATATGAAATCTAATAAATTTCAAGAAAAGTTACCCACTTCAAATTCTAAAATGATTTCTATTAATCGAAATAAGACAAAATGCGAACTACTATTCAAATAAGGCACTTTATATTTATTAATTAAAATTTAGTACAAAAATTAAAAACAGATGGCGCTGCAACACAAATGGCATTTATTTGCATATATTGAAAATATGAGACATAATTTGCATTTCAGCGCATGTCTATTACCATTTTTCTTTGGATTAAAAGAAGGCGGATTCTGCACGAGCATTAGTTTCTTGTCTGTTCGTCATGCTTACATTGCAAGAAAAAGCGTTACTTTTGAATTTGTTCTAACATAACCAATAAAACTCTATTGTAGTTCTGAAGGAATTCCGTCGTATAAATTAGATGCGAAGAGATCTAATGTTTCTCGGGGCCCTACGCGAGATGATGCAGAAATTTGAAAAAACTGGGCGAATTGGTATTCTTCCAGGTAGAGGAAGAAAAAAAAATCATCTCTTGCAGTGTCGAAAATATTTCGTCTGCGCTCGTTGGAGACAAAAATAAGAGGCCGCATACTAGTGTAAATTTTCCATTGTTTTCCGTGTTCTGGATATGTCGTATTTCAACTATACAAAAATTCGAACGGAAGATTTTGCAATTATCTAGTCTGTGCAACTGTTGAAGGACGGGGACAGAGGTCCGTAAAACTTTTGAACTTTAGTTCCTTGCTCGAATGGTGGATGATACAACTTGGTCATGGAACATTCTGTGGAGTGATGAGGGTCACTTTTGACTAAAATCCTGAAAAAGTGATAGTATGGTGTAGTTTTATAACTACTTTTATCATTGGACTGTATTTCTTTGAAGAGATAAATTCAACTGAAATTCAAACCTATTCTGTCACAAGACAAAGATACCACGACATGCTGAGGAATTTTAATCCCAACTCTTCAACAGAGTGGTTGCCTTTAAGACATCATTTTGATGCATGATGATGCGCCATCTTATATTGATCGTGGTGTAAAGCAATATCACGCCCATCATGTCACGTAAAACAATTATTGGCATTTTGCAAAATCATGTGTATCAACTTTCAATTCTCAATAGCATGGCGTCTTTGCTCGTCAGACATCACCCCTTGCGACTTTTAATAATTGAGTTATTTTTAGGATAATATCTACAGTCAAATGTCAAAACCTCTACCAGATCTTAAGAACAACATTCAGCACCATATTCTTAATATTCCCGAAGACTCACTCCGGTAATCAAAAGGAAATATGGTCCTCCTATTAGAGCATATTGTTAAAAATTAAGGATGTATATTGAGCAATTATAATTTTACTTCATTTAACCATATATTTATAACCATAACCTTTATCTAACCATAATTATAAACATTAATTGGCTTTGATTGTACTATAATATCACCTAATGGCAAATTTTTGTATTATTTTTTATTTAATAAATGTAACGAGCATCATCTCAATAATCTGTTGTTCAAATTTTACCTCATTTGATTTAATAGAACGTAATTTAGAGCCCTCTGAAGTGGGTAACTTATTTTTTGATAACACTGTACTTTTGTTTATGTTCATTGAATGAGATTAGCATATTAAGTTGTAAATAATCATAAATAAAAATCAGATTTACTAAGTGATAAAAATGATGATAGGCATAAAAACTTTTAGGGAAAAAGTCGGGACACTTGAAATTACGCATTATAATACTATTTTATGCCACTACATCATGCACAGATACAAGTCTGGTATGTCAGCACACGTAAATTGCTTAGTTATTTCAACTACAATATGCACTTTAGACCACCATTCAGCGTAATTATTGGGTGAACTTCTTTTGGTCTTATTACCAAGATTGCCAATTTGGCCAATTGTCAAAGTTTTAACACACGACCATTATCTCGGATTAAATCTACAATGAAGATGATTCGCTTCATTATTACAGAGTTGCAACTGGTATTTGATTATTATAGAGTTGCAACTGATATTTGGCATCACCACATTTGGCAAGTAATTGGTTGTAAAGAATTATACCATATCGCAAAGCTGGTCTATGATGTTGTTGTTAGTTATGGCACTTAAGCCGAGTGAGCTTCTCTTGTTTTTTTCAGTTGCGCTAACTAGGGTCAAGAGTACGACTTAGTTACTTCATGCGTCACATTCTCTTTTACAACACCTTTTTAAAAGAAGGGGCATTTTCATACACCTCACAGATAGAACACAAAAGAAAAACAACCATTCCCAAACCGGGATTCGAACTAGGGAAAATTCCGATCACGGGAAAGAAGCATTACTACTATGCTAAGAAGCCAGCTAGCTAATCTGTTCTACATATAGAGAAACCAATCCGGTTTATTGTCATTGTTTACCCTAATGTAAAGCATAAAACTTCTAGTAACATGGTCCCACAAGAAAGCATTTCCTCCAATTACCATTTTATATTTCTGGAATTTCCATCTGTTTCGTTTTTATCTTCAGAAGGGTAGTAAAGGCTATACGGATAAAAAAGCGTATTTTGAGAACTTTTTTTATTATATTGAGAGAGTAAATAAAATTTATATATAAGAATATTAAATTTTATGTATTATTATAGTTACATCATTACTGATCTCGCATTTTTTTAACGTATTCAACAAATGAATAAAAGTAATAAAAACTCACCATAAACTTAAAAAATCTAGAAATGTTCATGTCATTTTTACGTTTAAGGACTTTTTTATTAAAATTCGCTAGGATCTAGATAAGAACTACAATCTATTAGCTACGAAATTGCAAAAAATTATTTACGAAATAAGTGAGGTATGCGATAATTTTTAAAAGAGAGAGAAATTAGACAGAACCTCAAACATCAGAAATTCCTTTTATTCTTCCATTTTATACTGCCGACTATCGTTAATTTACGATATAAAATGGAATTCCAAAGGAATAAATAATATGTCAAGATAGGATAGGAAAGGATAGATGAATTTAGTGGCGCAAGGGGCATATTTGGTCATGCTGCGCCAATCGTATTGTTGAAAAATAAAAGCAGTAATATGTCAAGAAGCTCTATAAAATGTTAAAGGAATGTGACAAAATAATATGTGTATTTCTGGTATGGCACGTCATATACTATCTATAATTGACTGACGCACTATCATCATATTCTTGACAAAGAGTAACATAAACCTCTTTTCCACAACAAATGTAAACTGTTGCCGGTACCGATAGAATATGTGGAGTTACAGCCTATATGCAGAAAATCGAGTGATCTCATATGTAACTAAATTGTTCAATTTGGCCATTTATTTTAATCGATCACCTAGTATCTCCAAATGGGCATAATCTGTTGCTGAAATAGTTGCTATAATCATTCATTTTTCGTTTCGCAGAGGGCTGTGAAGAAATGCTATTTTCTTCTTTCAGATTGTGGACGATCTTTAATTTCTACAACAGATCGCGTCACTCACGGAACTCAGACACTGGCTGGCGAGTGGCCTTGGACAGTCGCCCTTGCTATTTCCAGAAACGGAGTCCCCATAATAGTTTGCGGAGGAGCTCTTCTGGACAGAAGGACCGTTCTCACTGCAGCGCACTGTCTTCCACTCGCTGACAATTTCACGCTGTACTTTGGAAAATACAACAGAAGCGTTCAGCATGATGACCGAGAAGTGAAAGTTGGGCAAGTGAGTATATTTCAGAATGGTATTCTTGTCAAAATCTCGGATACTACAGTATTATGCTGATGCTATATAAATTTATTTAATATAATAAAATAAGAGTAACATACTTAGATGTATAGTAGCACATTTTATCAGATTCCCGCATCATACGTATCGGAGGATAAGGGATTTGGGGGGAGTAATTTTAATTAATGTATTAGCAACATTGAACAGCTCATACATACAATATAGAGCGCTTTAGTGATCGGTGATAAGAGTTCAAGTGCATCGGTTAACTATATCTTTAAAATATTGCATTACTTTTTATAATTTATATTCATAATATAAATATAATAATAATAAATAATACATTTGTAATATATTAGACAAATATAAACATCAAATTGAATGGCGATTCAATGTTACGAATATAAACTTATCGAATAATATTTTATTTATTTTTTCATTTCCACACATTGGCACATCCTACTCTTAAACATTAATTTACTGATGTGGACGGAGTCAAATTCGAGTGCAAAATCAAATTTACAGAACAAGCATATATAATAAAATCTTGAGTTCGCTCTAAATAATACAAAGTAGACAAAAGCTACAAAGTATGAATAAACTAAAAATTTTGAACAATATGAAAGAACAAATCAAGAGTGTAAGAACAAATTACCAACTCTGCCAAAAAAATTAAGTTAAAGACATGTGATTTTTCAAAAATGTAATATTAGAAATATGAAATTCTTAGTAAAAAATCAAATCTTACGGAAATGTCATACTAGGAAAGTTGTACATTGTCTCCCAATATAATTATGCTACTCTTTTGGAACTACAGGTCTTCAACGCCTCTCTATATTTGTTCGAAAGAGTACATTTCTTAGAATATTTGTCGAAATAGCAAGAATGAAAGCAGATAAAAGATGCCAAATGACAGGAAGAAAATAACTTCACCGTCTAATTGTTCTTTTTCATTTTGAGTTTTGGAATCACAATCATGTACCTATAAAACTTATGGTTTTTGACTTTCTCGTGTATAGAGAAAATGTAGGGATTTTCAAAATATTCGAGCACGATGTTTTGATGAATCTCGAAAACGTCAAAATAGGGAGCTCGGATCAAAAATTTTGTCGAATCTCCAAGTGTTTTTGAGTTATCTTGTCTATGACAAAGATAACTCAAAAAACGTTTTGAATGAAACTATTAAAATTTAGTACATGATCTTTACGCCAAGTTTTCAAATTTCAGTTAAATTTTGAGTAAACTCTGTTAAGAAAAAATCTGCCTGCCTGTTCAAATACAAGCTAACGCTATAATTACAAAACGAAGAAAGATACTTGTAAAAACTTCAGTAATCGAATTTAACTTCTATAGTAATGACATTTGTCAAATGCTGATTCAAATCCAGTAAGAACTTGATCGCGTCTGTCATTCTGTACTTTCAAATTTGACATAACATTTTATTACTACAAGTGTAGTTTTGTATTAAATTTTTAAAATGAACAATGTGTTTAAAATGAAAATTCGATTTTTGTAATACTTTCAATAATTTTCTATGGATTAAACACTCAAAAAACTCGTCAAGGAAGACAGGATCGGTACAATAAAATTGCTAAATTGAAGCCATAAATTAATGTTTCGTAACTATTATACGCTAGTGCTATGCAAGATGTTCTTTGAGCAAACACTTTTATTTGAAAGTATTCGAGAAAGGTTTAGGGAGGCCACTACCTCTGATTTTATCCTCATAAATTTTCAACTCGTTTATTTAACTCTTTGCACTTGGAGAAATAATTCGATGCATTATTATTCAATATACAAGGGCTTGTTTATTGCCCCAAATGTGTGTGTGTGTGCGCGTGTGCGTGCGTGCGTGCGTGCGTGCGTGTGTGTGTGTGTGTGTGTGTGTGTTAAAATTGAATTTCTCCATCTTTTTACCATTCTTTAGGTATTTTCAATAACCAAAATTGAAAAACAGATAAATAAAACGTCAAAATGATGCACCGTCTTGAATGGTGCCCAAGAGGTACCATCGAGTGCAAAGGATTAATCCTTGGTGATATCTTAGTCGTACAGTAATGTGTTGTGTAGAATACACTTGCATTATTGTACACTATCGTGAATCTATTTCGCATTTTAAGTAACATTTTCCACAGTTGTTGAACAAATTCCTTTCCCAGTTTAGCAACGCTTGTTTAGGGCGATAATGAAACAATATATCTCATCGATTTAAAATGCCGTTCTTTCCGAAATTGCTCCAAAATTCGTTTCAATGATAATTTTCCCGTCTTTCAGAGCTACCGGCTGATCCCCCATCCGAACTTCAACCCCGAGACCTTCGACAACGACGTCGCCCTCGTCAGGTTCCAGCCGGACGTGCGCTTCTCGGAGAGAATCCAGCCGGTGTGCCTGCCGACGCGGAACTCGTCCGCGAGGAACGTCGTTCCCGGAAGGAAAGGATACGTGAGTAGATCGAAGCATTTCAGAGGGCGTTTGTTCATGCAATGGATTGCCAATAGTTCATTAGTTTGTGTTTCATACGTGTGCATTTATCTCTTTAAACGAGTTACCTCAAAATAATAAGGGACGCTTCCGAAAGACCAATATGCTCTTGTTTCTTTACTGAAAACGTTAAATTCAGTTAGCCTTCTCGAATTTCAAGTTGAACAACAAAATAGTTTACTTTGCTTGTAAAATTCCTTGAATATTACAAGAATAAGTAATTTTAGTATATAATTTATTTTTTTATACTTAGAACGAGTAAGTTTAAGAAGTTATCATTAAATTAATGAATTACAACTAATAAATAAAATAAAAATTATATAAATAAATTATAATAGTAGTATATATATACAATTAAAAAAAGAAAGCTATTCTGAACACATTTTCATATTATTAAACTAGAAAGATTAGGTTAAGAGAAATACATTTGTTAAAACTTATCATCAGTCCGTTTACCACCTCATCCTACAGTATATTTTTGAATAAAGGTGAACTTTTTGTTTCCAAATATAATTAGATATATTTGGAGGCCAAGTATAATTAAATATAAACTTTGTATATCCAGATTCGTTGTTTGGAATACATAAAAAATGCCCATTGAACTGTACCTCTAAGACCCATAGTTTTTGAAAAGCACGTGAGAGAAAAAATATGACGTCATATCCGGTTTACAAAAAACTTTATTTAAAACATAAACATCCGTACTGGTATATCCGTGTATGAACATCCGTACTTTTAAATATGAAGATATTCGAAATATCCCCCACGCATATGGCTTGCATGCGCGCGTCGTGCAATGATTGACTGTACACGTTCTAGTATCGTAGTGTCTACAAATGTAAACGCACTGTGGAGACAAATGGATTAAGTCCATTTCTGAAGTAACTGGATATCGATAAACTAATTCCTTTAAATGGTCCCAAGAGAAGAAATCTAAAGGGGTCGCATCTGGAGATCATGGTGGCCATAAAACAGGAACCTGACGCCTATTCCAGTGATTGAATAAAAAAATTCGTAAACCAGTTACAACGTCAGGCAATTTTGCTCGCATTTTTCTCGAAATCTACGAGTCGTAAACCTACAGCTCTTTGGACATTTTCTATGTATTCCAAACAACAAAGTTGCTTATGCAGAGTGCATCCGGTCTTGCTAGGACAACCTGTATAGTATACTCTCTTTACAAATTTTATTGCTATTAAATTTGCATCTCTCGCAAACTAAATCACAGTTTTATATTCATCAAATAAGAGGAATGACTTTAATATACAAGAAACTACGGAAAAGTTTTATATAATTTCTTATTTCTTGAATAATTTATTATAACTCATCTTTTTTCTTTGTAGGTTACAGGATGGGGCATAAACGAGAAGAAAGTATTATCAGACGAGCTAATGATGGCCCACATACCAGTTCAGTCGAACGATACTTGCCTAAAAGCTTATCAGAAACGAGATTTACCTCTTCGTCTGAATGCGGGAAAGTTTTGTGCGGGCTACCCAAAGGGTATCACTAGTACCTGCAGAGGTGACAGCGGCTCCCCTCTGGTTTTCTACGAGAGAGAAACTGATCGTCACATCATTGAAGGAATCGTCAGTTTCGGAATAACCGGAGATTGTAGTCTCCCCGAAAAATATACCGTATTCGCCAAAGTTTCCCATTTTTTGCGATGGATACTAAGAAATCGCCGGGGATGAAAGGATTCTGGATTATCATTTGATCAGTTAAATCATTGACTCGGTTTTTCAAATGAATCATAATACAAGTACCATAAGTAATTGGGATAAAAAGAAAGATGCTACATGGTACAAATAAAACATCTGTTATACAAGAAATATAGAATTCACATCTTGTACTATCTACGATAATCTTTTGTTGAATGTCGAGCTTTAATTTATATTAACTAAGTTTCTAGAATTGGTGTAAACTTATACTAACTCTATGAGCGCTTTTGGAAGTTTACTCTTAAAAATTTGATTTTTGTGTTCAATATTTCTTTCCAGTGAAATGTTATATGGTGCTCCCGGCATTTTGATGTGCAATGACTTTTTAAATATATTTTATTTATTTAAATATCAATTGAACAGGGGTCGTCTTAACTAAGCAAGTGCAATAAGTTATACAAATATATATTCATTGTAAGACTCAAGTGATAAATGTATTGAATTTGTATTGTAATGGACAATGTAGATGCGTTTAAATTGTTTTATGTGCATGACAGATCTATTTAACATGTTTGTTACAGTCATGATAGGATATTTTAATTATCATGTGCGTAACTGATGAATTAAAATTATATTGTTATGTGCATGATGGATGCATTTAACTTGTAAAGTCATGTGAATAATGAATATATTTAATTTGTATTTCAGCTCCAACTTGAACTAGTCATATTATAGTATTAGTAATGATATGCTTCAACTATGTTATAACCTTATTTATCGAATTTCCAGTTTCAAAATTTGGATTTTAACACAATGCATTGAAAGAAAATCTGATAAATTTTTAAAAGCCATTTTCTATTGGTTAAAATTACAATATAAAGTATTTTTAAGTTTAATATCTACGAATGTTTTATTAAGATGAATAACGTGGACCAGCTCACAGTTCAGGAAGGGCATTTGGATCGATACAGAGAATAATACCAGTGCAGTATTAGTTATTTACAAAATTTTGCAATTCCTTTGCTAGCATAACTAATAAAGGAAACTATTTTTCATTTATTGCAATTGTAGTCATTAAGATGCTTGCTTTACTATACATAGAAACTTTTTTGCCAAAGAAACAACGCTTTTTCGGAACTTAGTCATCTCACCTTATTGCGAGAAACTGTTTGTCTCGTGTGAATCCACCTTAACTACAAAATAAACCTTAGGAACGTGTGATGTTCATAAGGTATTTGTATGAAATACAATCAATATGAAATATGGTATTTTCGTTTAAAAAATGAATGCTAGAAAAAACGTTCGATGTCGTTTTAAAATAGCTATATTATTAAATCAGTTTTACTTAAAATATACATAGTTTAAAATTTTCTGAATATCCATTCTAATTATGAGCCAAGAGATTTCAAAAAACTTTAAATAGTGGAATCTATTTAAATAGTGGAATCTATTGGAAATCTAATGAAAAGGGTTTATGTAAATAAATAGTTATATTTAACGTAATTTGGGTCAATAAAGGTTCTGATGAATTATGAATTTTAAGTTCTTTTACAGATCACTCTGCTCTGTGAAACAAATAATTTTTGAATCATTAATTTTTAAATAAAACTGTCCTACTGATTAATTACTCAACTAAAAACGGATTGAGGTACAAAGATTTGAATGTTAATAAAAACTTAATTTATTATTTTAGACTTCACCATCAACAAAATAAATTACTCAACCTTTTGACTTTTCCCAAGGCTCATTTTCCTAAATTAATGATGCTCAAAGCTTTATAAGTAAATCAGGCTTGACGGTTGAAGATTGAAATATTATATTGTCAAAATAATGTTATTGAATATGCTCAATAGGGTAGTAGTATTATATAAAATTTGACTTCATAATTGTTTTTAGAGCAATATTTATGGATTAAAATGATATAAAATATAATTTGCCACATTCAATTCATCCTAAAGGTAAAACTGAATTTAGAAATTTTATTGAATAATTCTTTGAAATATTACAAAAATTGTAAAAAAAAGACTCTATGGTACACATAAGGATGCAATGCTAATTGGTTCGATTTTCTATCGTTATATTTTTTTAGGAACATTTGTTTTGTTTCGGAATAGAAAATTATCATATTTATTGTTTATCTCTTCCATTTCAAATTTAAATTGAAGTCTTACGACAGTTGACTGCAAATCAGAGAGATATATAGTTCAGTGAACAAAATATCATAAGGCTTCTATAATAATATGAGATATGTGATTGTCGAAATTTGAAGCTTAAAAATATTTCTCCGCTGAATCTATTGAGAGATGAAGATACATTAATAAATATTGAAAGTTTTGAAGAATTATACTCCTTGTCTACCAGCTGGTCGTCAATGATGGCTAATTGAATTTTAAGGTAAGAGAAATGCATTATATATTGGAAGAAAGTAACATTGAATGTTGGAGTACTATTAACACGCCAAGTTACTTCAGAAGGGTGTAAAAAATTTAAAAATAACTACAAGCATAAATGCTTAAAAAATAATATTTCTTCTTCTTTATCAAATATTCAAAATGTAGATAAAATTCATCATAAATGTTATAAGTCAAATAAAAGTTATGAGTAATATATTTATTACAATATTTTTTTCATTTATAATTTCTGCTTTTATTATTTTATTTAATTATTGTTTATATTATTTAAATAGAAGTTTTGTAAAATTATGAATTTGCTGTTAGGCTCCCTACCAATAACTGGATTATGATTATTAGAATCGATTGTTGGAACAGTCTTGAAATACAACATTATTTTTTTAATTCTTTGTATTACAAATTTTAACTACGAGGCTCCTATATATCCCATTAGTGTTTAAAAGTTTAAGGATTTAAATACTCATTTATGTGAAAAATTGAATTTTCTTAAGAAAAAAATATAGATTCATGCAGATGTAGAAAAAAAAAGAATAATTTTTAAATATATATTTTGGCTCATAAAATTACATCAGTACAAATATTTATATTTAACCAAAAGAAAAACTTTTGAATAGAATTATTCAGCCTCACATGCAAATATTTATAATTTTATACATTCATATATTTTTGAATCATTAATCATATTTATCAGAATTACTAAAATTGAATGTTAGTTTTGTTTTGCCATTGAGTTTGTCGCCAATATGGCAATCCAAACAAGTAAACATGATAGTTTTCCTAGTAACCCTTATTTGTTTAATTTTTTTATCGCTTATTGAGTTGCACATCTACACTGAAACAGTTTTTGAGAAATGGAAATTAAAAATGAGGAATATATAAAAAACATTAAATATCCATTAAAGTATTTAATTAAAATACTTATTGTACTAGGAAATTATTATTATTTCTAATAAAATATTTTAGTGTTATTTTTAAAATGCACTACGAATAGATAATATTTATCCGTAACCATTCGATTCTATTGCAAATTTTACTGAATAAATTTATTCTCATTATAATTATTTGCTCACGAATTTTGTCAGAACAGGAAATAAAAAAAATCGTAAACATCTGCACGAGTTCTTAAAAATCATTTGCCTTTATGTTACCATTTTTTTGTTCAAAGATTATTTTGTCATTGAAACGGAATTCTTTGCGATTTATTATTTTTTTATGGAATCCCCGTAACCATTCGATTAAGTCAGTGAAAGTTCAAGTATCAATGTTTGGTAATTGGGACGATCATAAATATTATGATCGCAAATATTATAGATAATAGAGAATTCGATGCTTACATGGTGGAACTTATATCTCGCCGACAGAACAACGTTTGTTTTACTGAAAAAAGATGCAAAAGTAGTACATTGCTTTTTAAAGAAATTTCTGAAACTTCCTACTTAAATGAAGAATTATTTGAAATGAGTAAGTGTATTTATTTCTTAAAATTTCTTCTCAAATTGAATAAAAAAGTGAAAATTTTGCAAAAATATGATTTTTTAAAATTTAATATTTTTGAAGTTTGAACAGTATAAACTCGTTTGAATCTTTTTTTCTAAATCCATTTTTTTAAACTATACTACTTGATATGCATTTATATATTTTTAATGCTTTTTTACGTCTTTAAATATTATTTTTCCAAAAGCTAATCCTTCGTGGAATTTTCTTACGAAAAATCCAATGAATTAAAACCTTAAGCCTATTTTTCATTCAAATTCCAAGTTATAATTTCTCAATATGTTTTGCTGTTCCTGAATTAGAGAATAAGCAATATGTTCATTTAAAAATATTTTATTGTTCTTTTAATGCATCACAATGTAAGAAAAATTGACCATATCTTACGATTTATCGCTCGAACCTGAATTTGTAAAGAACTTATAGACATGAAATTCTCATAGGATATTCTCAATAAATTAAATTTTCACGCCTATTTTTTTTAATTCAAATTTAAAATACTAATCTTGCAATATATTCCGTAGTTTCTTAAAAAGTAATTTATTCATTTAGAAATGTTTTAGAATTGCTTTAATGCATCACAATGAGAGAAAAATTAGATATCTCATATTATTTATCACTCACACCTGTATTTGTAAAGAGTAGCTAGACATTTATTTTTAGTTCACGAATTAGGTTATATATTGGTTAACTTCTCTCTAAAATTTTAAGTAAATAATTTTATAAATCTCTTAACTAAATATTCTGCTTTTTACCTCTTTTTTTACCCCCTCCCCAAAAATTCAGATTTTTTTTTTTAAGATTTTGATTCCTTAATTGGTATATTTTGGTTACATAATTTTGGCTTATCTAATCAACCATTTTGATTGATGATAGGGCACATTGATTGTTGATGGCATTCTTAGACAGCTAAGGATATCATTAAACTGGGGGGTTACAAAATTTATTGATGTAGGGAAAGTATTCACAATGTAAGGAACCTTTATCAGTGATATATAAAAAAATAAAAGTTTTGTGAGCATATTATCAAATAATTATTTAGTTTTCACCTAATATACACTATTTTCACTTATATTATTTAATTACATTTTATTGTAAACTAGTAGTCTTTGTCAATAAGCTGGTTCTCCAGCATTAATGCTTGCTAAAAATTTTATTAAATATTTTATGTGTCTTGGTCTCATAATAGGTTTTTCAGTAAAATATTTTAAGCACATTTTGAGTGTTATATTATGTACTTATATACGACCTTCAATCTTTTTGTTCATTTTAATACGTATCTCTAATTTTCTATCAGCGTCAATAAAATCTTGTTTTAAATTAAAGTGGATTATGAAGTCCAAATTTCTTCAGTAGAGCTGAGATGGCGATCATCAGGATAAAAATTATTATTACGACTGTTATTATATTTTCTCTTCCATTTTTAAGCATTGAGATAAGTTAAAGAATACATGGAATATTGATTAGAGATTCTTGATACTTCTTATTTTGATAAATTCCTTGTGTATTTGATGCAAAGTGTTTTGATAATTAGAGGTTAAATCTTCAACAGCAATCCACTCAAAATATTGGTGTAACATCATGACCTGTTTTTGGTAGATAATACGCCTTTTTATTCCATACAGTGTTTAAATGCTCTAGAGTCCACACCAAGATTATTTTTTCAAATTTGTTCTAATTAGAATTATTTTGGCTATTCTATGAATACCTCTTCGATGTTTGAAAGGTTAATTCTTAAAGCTTGAAAAACAGAAAAACTAACTTTTAACGATATAAGTTTTTGTCTGGTATTCCGAGCTTACCAATGGCAAGATAGATTGCTAAAACTCTGATTGTAAAAATGAAATTAATTAGTTGAATATGATATCAAAAGGACTTTGTATTTAAAAAGCTTGCCATAGAAGAGATAAATCGTGATTTAGTTTACATCTGTAGCGATAACAAAATATTTTTTTAATTATTTATTGATAGTTTTCTGAAAGAGAATTTTAGTGATAGAAAGAGGTTGTGCTTTATTCTAGAAATTGAACTTAAAAATTTTTTCATTTATTCTTGAATATAGCAATGCAAGCTGTCATAATCTATGCGTTTACCAATTAATGAATCGTTGTGTCATGATTAAATTTAATGTTTAATGTATAATGAATTTTTGGGTGGATTTTTTTTTTTTTTTTTTGGATTTTAATGGCACAAGAACCATGATGTTGACTATGCTGCGTCAAATTGTATATTAATACATAATGATATAACTTTTTAGCTCTGTGAATTAAGCTAGTTATTAAACGAATTTTAACAATGAAATTATGAAAAAGAAAACTGTATAAAAGTATAGTTACCTAACTGGTATCGGGTAAATTATTCATTTCAAACAATATCGATTGCATTAAAATCTCTAATTCATGTTTTATTTTCCAATATAGGTTAATTTTTGAAACAAGAAAAGTAAAACATTCATTGAATATGGTAAAGAAATCATTATGAAAATCTAATTGTAGTTCACAGAAGTTTTCAGAATCGAAAAAAATTAAAATCTTTCAAAAATTGTGATTAAATTATTTTTAATATGTATATGAAAATATTTTTTAAAGAATTCAGTAACAATATGTAACTGTGCTAGCTGATTTCAAATATTTAAAAAGGTTTGCAGAAAATTTTCTTACAAGAAAAACTATTTTTTTCCTGAAATTTGTAGGATATGTATGAAAATGTCTTTTCTTGGCAATAAGATTTTCGACATTCATTAAATTGGGAGAAAAGTTTTAGTTAAAATGGTTTAAAAAATATTTTAAGAAGTGTATACAAAATGTTTTATAAAGAGAACTAACTTGAATTGAAAATAAGATTTCAATCATTCCGACTTACATCAATGGAATTTTCTTTTAATCTAATCAAAGCTAACAAATTTTCAACTTACTTTTCTTCAATGTGAAGAAAAAATGACATTTCTCGAAGAATTTTGTGAGAAAAATCAATGGAATTTCCTTTTGGTCTAATCAGAGATAACAACATTTCAACTTACTGCTCTTCAATGTGGAGAAGAAATGACATTTCTTGAAGAAGATTTTTGTAATAAAGATTTTTGATATTGCTTAAAATAAAGCAAAATGCATTGTTAGAAGCTGAAATTTGGAGTAATAAGAATTCTTATTCAGCAGTCGTTATGTATTGTTAAAGGAAATCAGCATATTCTTATGATGTAAATGGCATTGTTAAAAAAAGAAACTAAATTAAGTCTAGAATATTTATACTAGACAAGTAACAACGTTGTATTCCATTCCAGTGCATTGCTATATTGAACAATATTTTTCATCATTTTTCTGCACAACAATTGATTTAGATCTTAATTTAGTGAAACAGAACAAGTTGATAAATTATATATGTAATGAAAGATTTAAAAAAATTAAAAATCTTCAAATTTATGTATAGGAAGAGACTGAGAAAATAAGCGAAATCTCGCTTCTCCTGTAATTATATGCTTGACGCAGCCTAAACCAGGACTTTGGTTAAAATAAATTTTTAAAAATATACCAAATTTTGGGGAAAGATGTATATTATAATGGAAAGAAATATTCATTATTTCGATGGGGGGAATGTAGTTGTTTTTACATGGATTGCCCCTAGATTCCCCTGGAGCGGATGGATTTGTTCAGGTCTGGTGATTGAGACTTAATTCCAAAGATGTGAAGACACAGTCAAATTAACAATCCATTTCTCAAACATGATTTTATCTCCAGTTTTTCATCCTGCATCTCAAATTAAATTGTTTATATTTAGTAGTGTTTGCATTTATCAATATATATACCTTAGTGTGTTGTTGACAAAATATCTTACTGAATACTTATTTCAGAAGTTAATCTCTAAACTTCTTTTTTATCTTTAGTACTCCAAATGAATTTGTAAAAAACTTGGTCTTTGCACAGCACTACATAGCAGCTGCAAGCATAATCAATACATTAATATAATGGATCTCAAAAGAAGCATTAGAGTAAAAAATGACACGGAAAGTATGGTATGGTATGGTATTGTATGGAATGTTACAGTATTGAATGGTATGGTATGATTTAGATTTTTTGGCAGACGGTCTAATTTAGTGCAAGCCGCGCCATTCACAAGGATTTTTAAACATTTCCATTATAAAAATTGTAAATGAAACAAGGGTACATTGTAAAACGTCAAAAGTCGATATCTATTATTTATAACAATTTGGCAAAAGAATACAAAATAAATCCCAAATATTATATGCTATGGAAAAAACCCAACAGCTTTTAAAAAGTCAAAAAAAATTAATGAAGTTTTTCTCTCATCAAGTCCTGTAAATTTGAAATAGACGAATGAAAGTAAGTTAAACGATTAGAAGTAAAATTAGGACATAGAATATATGCAATAGAATCGACTACTCCACCTTCGTACAGTGAGGGACCCGTGATTAGACTTCAATTCGTATTTGTCATTTCATTCAATCAGAAAAAATGGATAATCAAAGCTCTTACCTGTCAGAAAAGATCAGGAGGCAACTAGTGGATTTTTCGCATTTTATTTTAAACACAGCAAACATTTAACAGGAGGGACGAACACACACAACAGACATCACCACGTAAAGAAAACAGACTGACAAAAACAACCAAAACCCAGAGGGGGGAACAGCGCCCTCGGGCCGGAAAACCTTGAACCTCGAGGGGTGGAAATAAAGTTTCAACACACTCCCCCCCCCCGAATGACCAAGGGGTTCATTCAAATTAAACATTCAACAATCTTCCACATTGCAACATTTCTTATGACCTTACATATCTAATTTTAACACAAAGTCCAATATCTATAAATTCACATCATTAGTCAATATTTCTGTTGCAATATTATGGAAATTTCCCTTTAAATAATATTTAAATATTTTTAACATTTTACATTTAACACATCAGGCATGAATTCAACTTTTACATAATATCAATGGCACAAATTCAATATTTCACAACAATAGTTTACATACTCACCAACTCATCATAATACAGTTAAATACAAGCTTAGTATAATGTCTTCACATTGCATTTAAATTCCAAATCTCAATAAAGGTTCCTAAAAAACATAATGACATTAATGATACTACTCAAACTATTCGTTCATCAATTTCAAGGTTGTATAACAATTGAACAGGCCTTTTAATAACCAATGTATTCGTTTTAATTTGACAAGATCTAATTTTACCATCTCTGCCAGGAAATACACCTACTACTTTTCCTAATTTCCAAAAATGCCTGGGAAGTTTATCATCATTAATTAGTACAATATCATCAACTTTAAATTCTCTAATTTTGCCTGTTGGCTTCACATATTGAGTAGATCTTAACATTAAAAGATATTCTTTAAGCCATTTTTTCCAAAAGTGATTAATTAACCTTTCACGATAATTAAACCTTTTAATTAAAACTTTCCTATTACTTAAATTAGTATCAATAGTAAGTCTGGCAGGAGGTAAACTATTGACTCTTCTTCCTAACAGCAAATGAGCTGGAGTAAGAGGCGCAGGTTCTTGAAAATCTGAAAACACATAAGTTAAAGGACGAGAATTAAGAACACCTTCAATTTCAATAATTAAAGTCTCTAATTCTTCTCGAGACAAAGTGGTTCGACCAAAGTTTTTCGAACAGCCAGTTTCACCGATCTAATGAGTCTTTCGTAGAAGCCACCCCACCATGCAGCTTTCTCAACGATAAAGCGCAACTGGATTTTGTGGGAGGCATAAAAGTCTTTCACCTCTGGATGACTGATAACGCTCCACAAATGTTTTAGCTCAAGTTCAGTTCTTTTGAAAGTTTGAGCATTATCCGACCAAATCTCAGAACACAGTCCACGACGAGCGATAAACCGTCTAAGTGCTAAGAGAAAAGTTTCAGTTGTCAGATTGTCAACAAGTTCTAAGTGGACAGATCGGGTTACACCGCACGTAAACAAAACGATGTAGAGTTTGTTGTCACAGTTCTTAGCGTAGAGGGGTCCACCAAAATCAACTCCCACTATAGAAAAGGGAGGTGACTGTTCCATTCGCGCAGCTGGCAAAGGTGCAGTAACTTGGAGACCAGGAGAAGAGTTGAATCTTTTACACAACACACATCTTTTTAAAAGATTCTTTGTCGCTTATCTTCCTCTAACTACCCAGTATTTATCGCGGATTTCAGTCAGAGTTTCAGAAATCCCTCCGTGGAACACCTTTTTATGCGAGTTTAAAACTAACAAACTCACGAAACGATGCTTTGCAGGCATAACAATGGGATGTTTTTGTAGGTAAGTAAGTTTCGATTTCTGGAGTCTCCCACCAGCGTGAATTATCCCATCAGAATCAAGAAAAGGATTTAATTCCAAAATCTTGGAATTTTTCATCACTGATTTTCCTTGCTTTAAATAAGCAATTTCTTCGACAAAAACTTCTTCTTGTACTGATCCAGTATTTTTCGGCACCATCAAGTTCTACTGCACTTATTTCGTCATATCTTCTAATATTATTTCTAACATTGTGTATGAAGCGAAGTATCCAACTTGTAACTCTAAGTAACTTATTCAAACAACTGTATTTGTTGATATCAAGTAAAGGCACAGCTTTCGTATGAACTTCACACACAAATGTCAATATTTCGTTTTGATTCATTTTTTTCTCGCATGATTCAATAGAGAAATTGTTGAAATCAGAACCTCTCGGCCAATTTTCTTTTCCCTGACGAAGCCACTTTGGACCGTGAGTCCAAATCTCACTTTTCATAAACTTCTCTGCACTCGCTCCTCGAGAGATGAAATCAGCAGGATTTTCTTTCCCACTGCAGTGATGCCAATCCGCAGGATCAGTGTTGGACTGGATTTCTATCACACGGTTGGAAACAAAGGGTTTCCATTTAGAAGCTGCTCCTTTGATCCAATGGAGAGAAATTAATGAATCACTCCACAAAAATACCCTAGATATTGGAAATTTAAAATTTTCTTTTAAATATCTCAGGATTCTAGCAGCAATCACAGCTCCCATTAATTCCAATCTAGGGAGGGTTAATTTTTTTAAGTGGTGCTACGCGCGATCTGGCTGTAATAAAACTTGTAGATACACATCCATCGGTTGTTTCAAGGCGAAAATAGCACACTGCTCCAAATGCTCTAGGGCTAGCATCTGAAAAAATGTGTAGTTCTAATTCCTTCGCTTGACTCAAAGGAGAGGAGAAATATTTCCTTTCGAATGTCAAATCCTTCAAAGAATAAATTTGCGAGCACCAGTTTTCCCATTTTTTCTTTAATTCAGTTGGCAGTTCATCATCCCATCTTAAACCACATTCCCATATTTCTTGCAATAGGCACTTAATGATTACAATAAATGGAGAAACAAATCCAACTGGGTCATAGATCTTTGCAGCCGTCTGAAGAACACTGCGCTTAGTGCTCCTCAAATTGTCGATGATCTTGAGAATAGGTTGCACGTCTAATTTAAACGTGTCGTCGTTAATGTTCCATATGATTCCTAAAACCTTTAAAGGACGCATGCTGGACTCTTCAATATCCTCCATACCTCTTTCGCACCACAATTTTCTCAATTCTTCGGAATTAGTTTTAAATTTTCTTAAATTCATGTTCGCGTCTTTAAGAATTTCTATGGCAGTAATGGAGAGGTCTAAAGCTTCATTCATTGTATTAGCTCCGTAAAACAAATCATCTACGTAAAGTGATGAATTAAGCATTTCATAAGCTTTGCATTGTTCTTGTTCATATTTTCGAATATGATATTTAATGGTTGCAGCAAGCACAAATGGACTAGATGTTACACCGAATGGTACTCGTGTCATTCTGAGAGTTTTATGAGACTTCGAATCCTGGTCATCTGGAAACCAGAAAAATCTCAAATAATCTCTATCCTCCTTAGCTATTCCAATTGTTAAAAATGCTCCTTGTATATCACTACAAAATGCATGCTTGAATTCGCGAAATCTCAATAACACATCAAGGATTCTAGGATTCAATGACGGACCAGAAGTGAGACAGTCATTCAAAGATTTACAACCTTTATCTTTCGAAGAAGCGTCAAAAACCATTCTAACTTTCATCGTTTCCTTGTCGGTCCTTACAACTGCAGAATGCGGCATATAATATGTGTTATTTTGAATTTTCGAAAAGCATTCCTCAACAATATTCAGATTTAATTGATCTGCAATAATATTCTTATATTCATTCAAAAGCCAGTTATTTCCCTTCATTCTCACACATAAATTTTCAAATCTGCGTTTAGCTATCTTCAAGTTATTAGGTAATTTGTCAGGACTTTTATCCCAAAAGAGCTTAGTTTCATATCTCCCATTTTTGAATTTTAAGTTGTTTTCAAAGCACGTAATTAAATCCTTATCGCAATCGGAGATATTTTCCCTATCCATTATTCCCATTGCATCTAATTCCCAAAGTAATTTTAAATTCTCATTTAACGCTGAGCAACATTCTGTTTTTAAAACAGAAACGTTCTTGTCGCAGTTTAAATCTACTGGTGAGATTCGACCTTGGACAACTTTACCAAAAATTGTATCAATTACAAATAAAGTTTTAGTTAAATTTTCCCTTTTGCCTGAATGTATTTCCCAAAAATATTGCGCTCCAATTAAAAGAGAAAATTCATTTCCGAAAGACTCGCAAGCATTTGAAAGCTTTATATTTTTCTTACTAAGCATCTTTTCTAGTTTATTCGACGATACTTTAAAAGGAGAACTAGAAATGACATCGCAAAGCAAGGCTTCAATTTCAATTCTTTTTTCAGGGTCACAAGAATTGCAAAGTGTAAACTTCACTACTTCGTACGTTTTTTCTATCGGGTCTCTCGAACCAAATGTATAAACTAACAGTTTTTCTCTTCTCATTATGGGTAATTTCATCGCGTCAGCTATTTCCTTTTTCAAAAAGCATCGCTGAGAAGCGTTATCTAACAGAATATTTATCATTTTTCTCCTTTCTCCCCACTTAATTAAGGCCGAACAGGTTTCTAAAAGTATTTCACCCTCACTGATATTTATGTTCGAACAAGTGACAATTTCGTCCCTCTCTACATCCGGTCTTTCACCCCTCTCGGGCTCAGGGGGTGTTGTCGCGTCGCAAATCAGCTCAGAATGTCTACGTTGACATTTACCACATGTCCGTTTCGAAGGGCAGTTTCTGTAAATATGTCCTGCTTTCGTGAGGCACAGGAAACATAACCCGTTTCTTCTTAAATGAGCCTTTCTTTCCACAACCGGCAAAGGGCAAGATGAAGAATCATGATCGGGTTTAGGATTTTTACAAAATAAACATTTTTTCACGTCGATTACAAAGGCGGATGCATGCGGAGTATTATCGCTTGTTTGGTTTTTTCTGTTACATAACTCAAATTTATTCTTATTGAATTTTCCGTATTTAGGGTTAGGCCTTTCATAAGTGCTAAATCTAGATTCTGTGCGTGCATCTGTGTCAAATTCTTTGATTAAATGTTCGTTTCGTTCTCGACATTGAATTTCGATTTTTAAGAATTCTAATAAATCTGAAATAGTACTTTCTTTTTTAGAATACATTTTACGGGAAAATTCCAAGGATAATTCTCTAGGGATAGATTTTAACAATATCGGATGTAGTAAAGAACTATAATTGTTTGGATTAACACCATTATTTTCTAACCCACGCATGTGCGTTTCGCATACAGAATATAATTTGCGTAGCGACTTAACATCATTTGCTTTACGTACCGGATTTAAATTTAAAAGTTGTGACATATGCGCATCAATAATCATTTCAGTTCTACCGAATCTTTCTTTTAGAATATTTATGGCGGCATAATAATTTTCTGCTTTTAAAGCCAAGCCCAGCACAGCAATTTCAGCATCGTTAATTAAGTACGATTTTAAATAGTTAAATTTTTCAACATCGCTAAAACTTAAATTTTTATGTATGGCAGTTTCGAATTGAGAATAAAAGTCATTGAATTTTAGCATATCTCCATCAAATTGAGGTATTTGTAATCTCGGAAGTTTGATTGAACATTGTTGAGAATTGCTGTTAATAATTTTATCATTAGCAATTTCGCTATCATTTTTTCGTAAAATTTTCTCAGCTCGAATTTTCCACGTTATCATTTGATCTCTGTATTCTTGCTGACGTTCCACTTCGTTAGTCAGATCTTGCGATTTACACAAATTCAATATATCCGAGTCAAGTTTCTTTAGCTGATCATCTTTATCTAATAGTTTCGCTAAAAGTTCTTCGATCACGTCTAAAGATTTTTCATCCGCTTTATAAATTTCCTGCTCTAGCTGTTTAAAATATTCTGTTGCAGCCTTTCTGACAGGGGTTCTAACTTTTTTCAAAGATTCCAGATCCATTTTAGCTAATTCGCAAATGATTTCAATTTCGCATCTAAAGGTACCACTGGCCGAATTGGGCGTTTCCCGGGTTTCGCACCAAAAATGATTAGATTTCAATTCGTATTTGTCATTTCATTCAATCAGAAAAAATGGATAATCAAAGCTCTTACCTGTCAGAAAAGATCAGGAGGCAACTAGTGGATTTTTCGCATTTTATTTTAAACACAGCAAACATTTAACAGGAGGGACGAACACACACAACAGACATCACCACGTAAAGAAAACAGACTGACAAAAACAACCAAAACCCAGAGGGGGAAACAGCGCCACTCGGGCGGAAAACCTTGAACCTCGAGGGGTGGAAATAAAGTTTCAACAACCCGTTCAACAAACAGTAAATATCTATGTGTATAACTTGTGTCCCAATGCGTAGACGTATTAATTTTACATCTGCGCATCGATTCGGAATAGCTGACCTCATATTTATTCTTGATTTAACAGCATATAGTTTGTTAGCAAAAATTCTTACTAATTTTTATAGATATATCGTTTGATATATCCTGAAACATCACAAAAAGGGACGCGGATATTGAGAGGTTCCGAAGCTAATTTTGCAGCTTGATCCCCCAGCTCATTGCCATGTATTCCAACATGACTCGGTACCAACCAGAAAATTACATAGAAATCTCTGTTGGCCAGTATTGATAGTTGTTCCATGATTTGTGCAACAATCGGATTACAAGGATAATCAAAATTTTATAATTGTTGCAAAACGCTCATGTTGACTTGTATGTGCAAGACCCGCCACAGGCACCAGGGCTCAGGATGGCGTTATGTTATGCATATTCAAGACATGGAAGATAATTGGCGGTGCATGCAGAGAACTCTGTTTCTTTAACAAAAGATGCACTACTGTTTAGATTCAAATCATCAATGATTACTCTTGATGTTTTTCTTATATGTGACAGCAAGAAATTTCAGTATTAAATTTAATATCCTTATACTTGAACATGATTAGATGATTTCGAACATTGGGTATTTTAATATGCTTTCTAAAAAACTAACCGTTTTCTTAAGCTTCAAATTCTATATATAAATTTCTGTAGCTTGCAGAGCATCTTATATTTTTAAAAATTCAAAACAGGACTCCAAGCGTTTCCGAATTCCATCGTTTTTCCTTTTTTTTAAATTAAAATCGTTTGCTTTAACTTTAATAATATAATACTTCAAAAAAATCCAATTTGATGACAATTTAAGAAAAGCATAAAATAACAGATAAAACAGAAAAAGAAAATAAAACCAGAATAAATATTACTACATAATAAATGTCCGTTGACAAATTTATATTATGACATTTACCGAACACTCCCACCTTTGATTATTCGTAAATAATCAAACAGAAAATAAGGTAAATAAGCATTGGATACAAAGTAATTTGCATTGTTCAAGTCCTCAAAAATCTTGAAGGCACTTTTATAGTTCTACCTCTTCTTGTTGTAAGAGGGTTTTCCCTAAGATGGCATTCATCTTCTGCACATTTTATCTCAAGGGGATAAATCCGACGAACAGGACGTACAATCTCACCACTTGATGTTTTCAATCGCACAACTCTGACATTTTTATCCTTACCTGGATAAGCCTCAAGAACTTTAGCCATTGGCCACATTAATCTTTTCTTTGAATCATCTTCTATTAAGACGATTTCTCCTGGTTTTACTTCGTAATAATTATTTTTATTCCGTGGTTGTAATAATATACCTAGATATTCACGACGAAATCTTTTTCTTAAGTGTTGTTTAAGATTTAGTCGATATTTCCAACGCCTATTAACATTGGTAGTGTCCAGTTTATCTAAATCGGGCACTCCCACCGTCGGAATATCTTGTATGAACATTGACGGAGTGAGAGGAATGAGGTCATTGGAATCTTCTGATAAGTACGTCAGAGGTCTGGAGTTAATGACCGCCTCACAATCACATAAAATGGTAACCAGCTCCTCATAGTGTAAGCAGGCATTCCCTAAGATACGTCTAAGAAGTATTTTCACCATTTGTACAATCCGTTCCCAAAATCCACCCCACCAAGGTGCGGAGGGTGGTATGAATTTCCATGTTATCTTTTGGATAGAAGTTTCTCTTTCAATCGCTTCCCAATCTAGTTTTCGCATCAAATTTTCAGCGCCTACGAAGTTAGTGCCATTATCACTGTAAATAATCTTTGGTCGACCTCGTCTGGCTATGAACCGCCGAAGGCAATGGAGAAAGGATCTAGTATCAAGTGACAGAGTCAGTTCGAGATGTATTGCACGATACACAGCACATGTGAAAAGAACTATCCAACATTTTCCACCTCCCTTAAGAGTAAGTGGTCCGGCCAAATCTACGCCGCTCACTTCAAACGCAGCTGATTCTTCTACTCTATCCTGAGGCAAACCGATAGGTTGGGTTTGTATATTCTTGGAATTATATCTCTTGCATCTTAAGCATTTGTTTATTTCTCTACGAACAGTTCTTCTTCCATTTATAACCCAGAAATTTTCTCGCAATTTCGATAATAGAATCTGAACTCCAGCAGGAGAGTTTTCCATATGAACCTTTCTGACAAGAAGCTCTACTAACCTATGTTTTTCAGGAAGAAGAATGGGGTATCTAAAATTTCGTAAGTCTTCCTTCTCAGTTAATTTTGTTTTAACCCTTAAAATGCTCTCCTCATCTCTAAAAACATTGAGGGTCTTCAAACTTCTAACTGATTCTTCTGTGAAAGACTCTTCTTGAATCATCCTAATAATCCTTTTTTCTGCCTCATTTATTTCAAGTGTAGTCAAATATCCCTCTTTTCTGCATTCCTTTCCGATCTTAGAATTATGTTCAAATCTTAAAATCCAACCCAAAACTTTAATGATTTTGGCGTAGCTGGAAAACCGGGAGAAAAGATTTGCCGTAACAAGAGAGTTGTTTACAAGACTAATTGATTTGCCACATTTTTCTACAGAGACAATGTCTTCATTAATATAGTAATTCGATTCTGGCCACAAATCCTCACGTAAGAGTAACCACTTTGGTCCCTCCCACCATTTATAACTCAAAAGTTTCAAAACAGAGCATCCTCGAGAGGGCAAATCGGCGGGGTTTAGTGGTCCCGGAACATGTCTCCAGTCCTCTACATTTGACAGCTTCCGAATTTCATTCACTCGATTCCGGACAAAAACGCTCCAAGGTTCGTCTCGTTTGATCCATTGAAGAGCTGTGGTAGAATCTGTCCAAAACTGTGTTTTCACATTTACAATATTTAAGCTATCTTTTACAAATTTTGAGAGCCTTGCACCAATGCAACAGGCAAGCAGTTCCAGTCTTGGTATAGTAATGGATTTTAATGGAGCTATTCTAGATTTAGCAGCTAGTAATTGTACAGAGGTTTCATGGGCTGATTGGCATCGGATGAAAACAACTGCTGCATATGAAGTGGTGCTAGCATCGCAAAATACGTGGAAACTAACGGAAAAAACATTGTTGATAAAAATTTTCCTCGGAATTTTTACAAGATGTAACATTTTTATATCTTCTATCCATTTCAGAAAATTTTCCTTCATGTACGGTGATACTTCAGAGTCCCAGCTCTTCTTCGACCTCCAACTCTCTTGCAATAATATTTTAGGTCGCAAAGAAACTGGACAAGTGAAACCAATTGGATCAAAAACTCTATTGGCAAAAGATAAAATCACACGTCGAGTAACTGTACCGGGAGGCATTTCCAGTAAAGAATTATCACAGAAAAGCACATCTGATTTTTCCCACAAAAGTCCTAAAACAGGAGTTGGGTTTGGATCTTTTAATGAAACTGCATCTCCTGTGAATTCCCAACCTCTAAGGTCAAACTTGGCTTGTGCCATCAGTTTTGTTGAGTCTTCAATAAAGCGCTGCAGCTCCTGCTCTGAATCTACTGATGTCAAACAATTGTCGACATAAAATGAGTTCTTTAACTTCAGAGCAGTATCATGGTAAGGAGAAGATAGATATTGATCCAAATGATGGTGAATGACAGCACTCAACAGAAAGGGACTGCAATTCAGGCCAAACACTACTCTGGCATGCTGATACACTTTAGTCGCATCTCTGTTCTCATCCTTCCACCACAGAAATTTTAAGTATTTTCTGTCTTCCTTAGCAACTGATATCTGTAGAAACGCCTTTTTGATGTCAGAAACAACACCAAAAGTTTTCTCCCGAAATTTCATGAGTACTGAAGGTATTGTCTCTATAAAATTTGGACCCTTCATCAAACAGTCATTCAAAGTAAGATTTCCTCTTGACTTGCATGAAGCGTCAAAAACTGGCCGCACTTTGGTGGTGGAATCATTCTTAAACGCTCCTCGATGAGGTAGGTAGTGACCAGGACCCTCACAAGAATCTTCTATAATATCTTCTTTCTTCCACTCTTCAAAGACAGCATCATAACATTCGAATTGATTGCTCTTTAATAACTTCATGCTAGTAGAAACGAGTCTTTTCCCAGCGATGTCTCTATTTGAAGGTAATTCCTCTTGACTGCGCATCCAGGGAAGCTTAACCTCATATCTTCCGTTCTCGTCAATTTTTACATTTCTGGAAAAATAGTCTAAAGCTTTATGTTCTAAATCTTTAGATTTATCAGTCTCACATGGGTCCATTATACCTATAGTTTCTAGTCTCCACAGGTCTGAAATGTCATTACTTTGCATAAAAAGAGATATAGAGGAGTTTTTGTTGAAACCCACTTTTGGTTTTCCCATTACACTCCAACCCAAATAGGTTTCAAAAGCGATCAAACCAGATGACAATGGACATATATTTCCTGTGAAGAGATTTCCAGCATAATCAGCTCCTATCAACAATTCTATAGGCATGGAGCTTTTACCAACATCAGTGAATTGGATATCTTTATTCTGTAGCTCCTTGACCCATGGGCCCTTTTGTATGCTAGGAATATAACCACAAATTATATCCTGATCCAAAACTTGAATATTACAAGAATAATTTCTCTTTAAATTACTCACAGCCAGTTCATAACAATTGTGTTTCTTCTTGGAGCTAGCGCCGCCAAATACTACATGCATTAAAATTTGACTTCGTTCTGCGGTTAATTTCATTTCATAAACAGTTGACTTCAAAATTTATGATCTCTGCGATCCTGTATCAAATAATGCTCTTACCACTTTGTTTCTTCCACCCGTCTCAATTAATACTAAAAGGGTTTGTAAAAGAATTTCCGGTTCACTTTGATTTGATAAAACTATATTTCCATCAGTGCTGGGAGATTCTGTGGCATTAGGTTTGGTGTTATTGACCTTTCCAGGACACATGATTGTCCAATGTCTTCCCTGACAAAGCATACATTGAACACTAGATTTGCATTTTCTGGAAACATGTCCGACCTTTAAACAAGTAAAACATGCCTTATTCTTCTTTAAAATACCTTGTTTTTCATCAAAAGACATTTTTTGAGCCTTAAAACAATCTTGTGAATTGTGGACTTTTCCACAAAATAAACAAGACTTCAGAGATTTGGCTTCATAAACCAAATCATTAGCCGTCGGAACAGATTCGACTTCTCGATATTTTTTACTTTGCTTCCGAGTTTCTGTGGAATTGAAGCCAGATTTTGCCATCAAAATCCTCTCTTCCCCTTCCACTTCCGTTCGGAGAAATAATAGCAATTGCGACAATTTATCGCCGTAAGAATCGGTATTGTCTACTGTAATTTTCACTGGATTTCGTAACCAAACTCTCAATAAATTTTCAGGAATGCACGATTCCACTAGCGGGAAAAGCATAGCTGCATATTTTTCAGTAGTTACACCAATAGACTCCAGTGACCTTAAATATGATTCCAATTTGTCATAAAGTTGCATTATATTAAATTTCGAATTCATATTAACAGCATTTTTTACAACCAATGAAAGTAGTTCTCTAACATAATATTCAACAAGAAGTTCTTCACGGCAAAATCTAGCCTTCAGGCTATCAATAACTTTTGCATAATTTTTTGCAGTTGGCGGATAACTATCAACTATTTCCCGCGCTCTACTGCCTATTATAGTACTCTGTATCAGATATTGAAATTTCACTTCATCACCGATGGTAACGTCCTCGTGAATTCTTCCAAATTGACTCCAAAAGCTAAGCCAATCTTTCACTTCACCGCCAAACTTAATTAATTCAATTTCGGGAAGTTTTAATTTAGCTTTCGCCACATTAACTGACTCCGGCACTTCGGATATAGAAGAAAGTTTTTCTAAACAAGTTTTTACAAGAATCCGTGCAGCATCTAATTTTTCACGATATTCTTCTATTTTTTCATACTCTACTTCATATTCTTCAGATTCAGTCCCTACTAATGCTTTACATACACTTTCGTCGAATTCTGCCTAATTAGTAGCAACTCTTTCTAAAGAACAAAGTTTTATTTCAATATCATCCTTATTTAAATTTTCTTCTTTCAAAGCCGTTATTAACGCATTATAACGCTTCGTAAAATTAGCCCTTATTGGACTACGCCGTTTAATTAGATCTTCCATAATAGAAACGAAAGTACTGGAAATCGAAAGTTTAATTTACTGACCTTTTTCTTCAATCACGTCCGGTTGGCACCACAATTTAATATGCTTTCTAAAAAACTAACCGTTTTCTTAAGCTTCAAATTCTATATATAAATTTCTGTAGCTTGCAGAGCATCTTATATTTTTAAAAATTCAAAACAAGACTCCAAGCGTTTCCGAATTCCATCGTTTTTCTTTTTTTTTTTAATTAAAATCGTTTGCTTTAACTTTAATAATATAATACTTCAAAAAAATCCAATTTGATGACAATTTAAGAAAAGCATAAAATAACAGATAAAACAGAAAAAGAAAATAAAACCAGAATAAATATTACTACATAATAAATGTCCGTTGACAAATTTATATTACGACATTTACCGAACAGGTATAAATTGTTAAAAAAAATATTTTTATTGCTGTCTCTGTGTTCAAGGAAAATTTGCTGATAAATATCTTGTGTTGCCTCAGATTTGTTAAGTGTTGACTGGGTTTAAAAATTGCATATAAGAATTTTCAAAGGTGGAAAGCCATTCACCATCCCTGAAGTTACAAGTAGATTAAACAGATTTTCTGAAAGTAAGCTTTGAATTCTTGTGAAAAATACTGGTGCGGACGAGTTTCAAGCCTCTTGCTGTCTACATATATAAGAGCGAAGTTTAAAAATTATAAAATGGATTATTCATGTTTGACTTAATTCTAAAATAATATTTCAAAGGCAGCATTCGTGTTCTTATAACAAGTGAAGGTTCGTAACATTCGATATGATGACTTGATGATGATGTCGTATCCACTTTCTACCACGGAAAGAGAAGTGCAGTAGCTTCTGAGGGTATGGACCCCTGAGCCCCCTAGGGCAGAAATCCTGACTTCTAGCTCATATGAGGGGGAAAACATCAGACTGCCCTGTGACTTCTTTGAAAACACAAAATATGAACCTCAGTCTGAGTTTGTTAAAACGCTAAAAGAACACTTAAATAAACTAAGCCCTGTCCCTTTTGCAAACCATTCGAAGTAAAAGCCATTCATTTTTCGAGACTTGACAACTTGTTCACACGTTTTCGTAAGAACCGACAGCAACCGTCAAATTCTTCAACCACCTTACCAAGAACCATATGAGTTGCTATATAGAACTGACGAAAATTTCACCATCAAAATGAAGAATAAAGAAGTGAACGTGTCAATCGATAGAGTAAAACCCTGCTTTTTGGATAACTCTGAAGATAAAGACACAACAAATTATCAGGCCAACAGGGACTTTCAAGCAAAGACAATCCCAACCGAGCATCTGCAAGAAACTCGTTCAACAGGATTTAAACCCAAATCTGATAAGCACTCATGTCTTCGGCTACCAAACCAAAATGCTCTAAAAGCTCTCAAGAAAGTTAGGTTTGCAGAGAATCATTTTCAGTATTCAACCAGAACTGGACGTGTAGTTCGACGCCCTGCTCGTTACCTGTAAAGACTTTTTATCGTTCGGTACCTCACTCAGCAGGGGAGTGATATGGCGCCTAAATTCTGATCGCTGAAGTATTATTTTTTGTATCACGTGCATCAGCGGAAATGCAAGATTTATTATTGTGGTGTTAAAAAGATTATCCTCGCTGACTCACTGTATTTCCGTACTTTTTATGATGTGTCTAAATATTATTACTCATATGTTTTTTCTGAGTTGGCAACCAGATATTGCTTTAAAAATTAATGTTTACTTTGTTTTCACTAGCGTCTCAATCCTAACGTAAATCCCTATGGGATGGACGAATCCATCAGTAACTGTACTTTTCGTAGGTAGGAACATTGGACTGAGAGGGGCCACAGGGATAAGCGTTGGCTTTTAAGTGTTGAGTTGTATCACAACACTTTTCCCGGCGAGTTGGGGAAGAATGGTGTCGCTTTTTCCAAATCACGTGTCGACAGATGAACTTTAAACATATTTAATCAGTAAACATTTTACTTATTTAATGGATGTTTAATACAAGTTTTGTGGTTTTTATGTATTTAGTGGCTTTTTAATGGTTTTCTACTATTTCTATTACTAATTTTAGAGGGTTCAGAATTGGTTGACATTAATGAATCTTGAAAGTACTTCTTGTCTGTATACTTTTCACTAATATCTAATTTGCACTGTTTCTGTTTTTTTTTAAACGCTGAATGAATACAATATATTTGTTGTCAGAGAAAAATATTCTTCTGATGATTATATTTCCCTTCACACTCACAGAACAACTACTGTCTATTTTTTTAATAATTTCTAAGCTCAACATTTCTATTCTTTAAAAAAAAATTTCCCTATTCTTAAGAAAACATAATTAAATTCTATTCTGCTATTGCTAATTTTAAGTTATGATGTGAGAACATTTGTTTTGTGAAATAAATTTTGATTTTACTGAAGGTTGGATTATTAAATCATAGCTAATTAAAATGCGTTAGAAAATTGAAGAATCCAGAATTTTAAAAAGAATAAACTTCTAGAAGTAGAAATATTTTTACTGTAGAAGTATTTTCTATTATTTGATTAGTGTTAGGAGTAGATAATGTTTTAATGAGAATTTAAATATTTTGGAGTAATATTTTGTATTTTCTGCAGTTCCAATTTAAATATATTTATAGCTGACTAATTTTATGGCATTAAATCTAATTCCCAAAACTATCATGCTCTCATGCCTTAAATATATACATATTTCAGACACTATCAGGGAATTTAATATGGGTTACATTTATTTTCCTTCAGACAATTTCAGCTGTAAAACTTCTAAAAATAATTATGCAATTAGAAATTCTTTTGAAAAAGTTTTTTAAAAATGTAAAATATTACAATATTCTGTACATAGCTTCAGGAGGTTTATATTAGAATGTACGAAGTGCTCAAAAATTGATTTTTTCAAAGTAGTTGCAGAATTGGCAGTTTGAATCTGAAATTTTTTTTAAATATAAAAAGTAACCTTATGATTAGTAAGAAGATATAATAGTGTTCTAACTACTTAGGTAAATAATTCAGTCTTATATCTTTCCATATTTTATTGATTTTTTTATTCTTAAACTGCAAATATGGTCATGTTTTTCAGTTAAATTAATTTTTTTATATTATCCATTGCCTTATTCTTTATAAAGTAAACAAATTTAGCTTAGCATTTTGTATATAGTTTGTTCACATTATATGTCTTTATTCATTGCTTTTATTAGTTTTAATTCCACCTTCTAAAATTAATAATTGATTTTAAAATATTTGGTGAGCAATTTGCATTATTTTTATTTGATTTGTAAAAATGATTTAGTAAAATATTCTATGTCCAATGCTTTCATATTATGCAATATCAATGTCTGTTGATGAAGCTCAGAAAAATATCCATATTTAATGTTTTACATTTCTAATATAGTGTAAATAAATAAAAGATTGTAGTTGTTGGTTTTTTAATTGCTAACTACTATCAAAACAAATGTTTAACAAACATTCAATGGATTTTAGCCCTAAGGATACCAATATTCTTATTCTATTCTTTATCACTGCAACATTCCTATATTTTATGTGAATAAATATTTATTTTATATTTATAGCAAAGCATGCTCAATGGTTTTTATGTTAACTGAGAGTATATTGCAAGTTTTATGATTAGCAGCAATTTATACATTTGTTTCCTCTATAATTTTCAAGCAAACTGAATGAAAACAAAAATATCATTTTCTTAACCATCTTAGAAAATTCATCTGGTATATAAATATTTAAAATGAGTTTTAACCAAAATACTTTCATTCATGATTTCTATGTTTTCTTGACTTTTCAGACTTGTTACAACTTTGTGTCAAAAACTGCAGAAATATATTTTTACTCATAGAAAAGTGCATATCTTTGTATAAATACTAATAAAAAAATGGAAACTATTTTCATTGTATTCTTTTAATATATTTTATTACATAAAGTTAAATTCTTCAAAAAGTCAACACAAATTAAGTTTATGAAATCCTGAAATATATGTTTTTGTAGATGTTTTGTTTCTAATAAAGCTGAAAGCTTAATTTTTAATTATTAGATCAAAAAATTAAATTCAATAGAATAAAAACAACTTTCTTGAAAATTAAGATTTGTGTATGAAGTTAAAAAAATATTTAATTTCTTATGTTATATTTAATAATGATGATAAAGAAAGTTGAATGTTTATTAAATTAAAATTTTCTATAAAGTATCTATTAACTATAATTCAGCTATCACCAAGTTCTCAATTCTTGAGATCTGCAAGTTATACAGATTCATTAGTTAATTTAGCATAATTATAATATATGAACCAAAATATAGTTTGTAACACTTAACCAAATAACAGAATTGCAAGTCATCATGCACAGAATTATTGTAATATCTTTGTTTGCATTATCTATATAAAAACTCATTTAGTATATTACTTGCATGATTGTTTTGGTGTTATCATATTTAAATGAAGCTTCAATTAAAATAAATATTCATTAATATGGAAAGAAAAATTCTTTCACATAATAAAATTATTATTTGGACAATTGGAACTAATTTATTCTTAAAATATTTTATATGATTGCTAGTACACTAATTCACACGTGTCTTTTAACAATTTGTTCTTGAATAGCAAGCAAGAGATTTTGATAAAATATGATTAAAAACTGAATAGATATTTACAAAATCACTACCAATTAATGATACCTTATTTTTATATTTATGCTATAATTCTTATATTTACATTATTGTTGAAATATGAATTAAACAATGCATTAAATTTTCTGTAAATAATTATTCAATAAAATATTATTGAAAAAGAAATTTATTATATTAAATATAAATGATACTCATGATAGATTTTTCTGATGAATTTCAATAAGGAATAAAAGTAAAAGAGCCTTGAATGGTGGGCATGGCAACCTTGAAACAATTTTTTTTTTTTTGAAATTTTAATTAGTATTTTAAGCTGTAATGTGTCGTTTCTCCACAATAATTTCCGATAATATCACAGAACAAACAAGAATTTTACATTGTTTGAAATTTTCTTTATTTATATCAATTGAATTATAGAATAAATATATTTTCCTCTTACATTTATTAGGTTACATTATTACCCTAAAATCTAAATTGTTTTCATTATGTCCTCATATAGTTAATCGCATGATTTTCATCCATTATTGAAAGTCACGTAAGAAGTATTCTACTTAATATCTAAATAATTTGTAAAACAAATAAAAAAAATGAAGTTACAATAGCTCAAATTTAGAAGATCTAGAAGACAAAAGGGTTATTTACATTTTCAAAGTGACATGTCAAGTAACAGTCTCAATTAGAAAAGTTTATGGTCACAATACACAGAATAATGAAGAATATTTAAGTAAGATAATGAACACAATTTTAATGTTATAACTACTTGATAGACTCATTAATATGAAATTATATCTAAACAATTTATCTGAAAACAAATACAGTCAAACTGGTCACCTAATGCAACAAGAACATATATATTATGAAATGCATAACAGAATGATAGAATAGACAAAAAATATGAAAACAATATATTTTAATGCATAGTATTCTTTCATCATTTATTAATCATTTTTTTTGTTTATGTTTGATTACATTATGTTTTTTAATATATACATTATAGATTGTCCATCCATATATATTGCTTTTTTATTATATATTAAGCATTTTACCATTAGTGAGCAATATCTCTTAAGTAGATAACATCTCAAAAAACAATTAGCTTCTAAATTTAACTTTTAGTTTTCCTTGTGATTCAAGTAAACTTTAATTTAATTTTTTCTTATCATGATTTCATATTTGGTAAGGATTTCTTTGTGTTTTACATTATTTTGTTGTTAAAATAGTAGAAACTAGTAATGTGTAAACTTGCACTATCATTTTAATCAGATAAACATTAAGTTTTAGGCAAGAAAAACTTGGATAAATCAAATAAAACCAATCAAGATTTTTCAAATAAATTAATAAGTATTTCATTTATTCACATAAGGATGATGAAACAAGACTTTATTCCCAAACATTGCTAACATGATTTTATATCACTGAACAACAATATATAAGAAATTACCATGTACAAATTTATTTACATTTTGAAGCTGTATAAAACTAAAAATTGATGTTCCATTTTTTGTTTCTCTAAAAACTACCTAGTTAAGACATGAACTTAGTACAGTTTAGTCAAAAAATTGTGTAATACAGTGCTATATATTATTTGAATTTTTTTCATTTCATATAATGATTAATTTGTTCTTTTATTTATATTATGCTGTCAAACCAAAAGAATTTGGTATTAGACTATATTTCTATTTTTCCGAGTGTGATTGCTTCATTCAAAATGTAACATTAGCTTGTTATTTAATTACAGAATTTTCAGGAAATTATATTCATACTCGTAAGCATGAAAAAAAAATAACTGCTACATGATTTAGCAGGTAAAATCAATTCTTTCCTAACTATAATTTATTTGCTCCAATTTTTGCTTTTCTAATATGAATTCTTCATATCACATTTCAAAAAATTGGTGTAATTAAACTACAGGGTGACCAAAATAATAATTGTCCCCATTTGGTGGCATCTGCTAGTAATAGAATGAACTTAAACTGTATTAAAACTCTATTAAAGGGGGAAGGATTTTCATACAGAGACACATTGGTGCTACTGGAAATAGAACATTAGGGTTCCAAGGCTCATGTGGGACCTTTTTAATATAACCCCTTCCTTTATACGATATATTGCACTAAATAGGGGGGGTCCGTATTTTTTCCCCTGTGCCTACCACAGTCTATGCAAGTAAATTGATTGCACTCTGCTCATTAATTCACCGTTATCATCAAACAAGGAAACTTACTTTATTGCATTTCAATAGATTATCGATAAACTGACATATCGACGGTCTAATAAAACTTTATTGACAATGTATTTTTTGATTGACTCTTATTATTTAGAATTAATTGGTTCAAATGACATATTTGGCTGTGTTGCAAGAAGTATATTTAATTGAAAAATAGTTATTCTTTATATTGAAATTATGACATGCTGTACATTCCAGCTCTCTATATTTGTATAATGTTAGTTTAATAGTAGTTAACATTTTTCAGTTAATATTACTTCTGTTTCAATTATTAACTGAAAAATATAGTGGTTTCCTAAAGGGAAAAAAAAGTTATTTATTTTCTATATTCAAAATGTCAATAATAGGCTGCAATATTATAAATATTCTGAACAACTTTTTATCAAAAAGAGCATTATATTAATCCTTCAAGAATATTTATATTTTGAAATATACTGAGGAAGCTACAAGTGTGACCATGAAACTCTTCATAACATGATTTTTGAACTAGAAAAATAAATCATAATTTAAAGAAAAACAGTATTAAAAAAAACTTGTTTCCTCCTAAACGTTTGTAGCGAGTTACATTTTAATAACTTTATACTACTGAATATAATAATTTAAATAGTTGTGTGTTAAAAAAAAATATCATCATAAAATTCAATTCTTTGCAACTTTAAATCGTTAACAGATGTTTAATAAAAAATTCCATCATAAAATGCAATTCTTAGCAACTTTAAATCGTTAACAGATGCTTAATAAAAAAAATTCATCATGTGAGAATAGTTTTACGTATATGTACAATTGTTATAATTTATAATTAATTTGAACAGAAGTACTTAAATTATCAATAAAACATGAAATGAGATGCAGTTTTATTTTATGCATTAAGACGGTTCATATTTTCATAGCTTGTTTATTGAGATTCATCTGTTAAGTAATAAAACTCAATTTGTTTTATTTATCAAGAAGTGAAGAATAACTTGTAACAAAAAATTTGAAATTTACAATATTGTAATGTACAATAACTACCATGTATATTATATGCCAATTCTATTTAAACACTATGGTTTAATTAGAAACATTAGTATACATTTAGTACTTTATAAAAAATTCTAATTATTTTCTAAATTTATGCAAAATTAGAGTTTTGATTATTTTTTAAAAAATAAATAAATCATGTTTGGATTATATGTCTTCTACTCTTAAAACTCGTTATTTAAATTCAGTCAGTTATTTCATTCCTGTTAGTTTATCACTTTTACAAAAATTTAACTTGCCTTTACAAAAGCACCAGAATAATATGACAAAACAAAATCAACATGCATGAGATAGATAAAGATTTGTTTTATTTCCATATTATGAAACTTACATATCTATACCACATTACCTCTTCATTCATTATGTAGTTTATACATTTCTATATGATAAATGATCCGTTTATGAAATGCAACTCAAAACATAACCCACATCCCGCCCTGCGAAACACGATTCGACTGAACCGGGAAAAGTGTTGTGATACAACTCAACATTCAAAAGCCAACGCTTATCCCTGGTGCCCCTCTCACTCAAACGTCCCTACCTGTGAAAAATACAGCTCGCGATGGATTCGTCTATCCCATAGGGATTACGTTTGGATTGAGACGCTAGTTTTGTTTTCAGTTAGTAAAGTTGTTTCGTAGAGTCGATGTTATTCCAAATGATTGAACTGACTTAATTCTCTAATATGTGTGCTAACATCAAAAATATCTCTACAAGTGTGTTGTTTTTTACCATCTTCATTAATCATGTTGCGAATTATATAGCAAACATTTATTTTATGAGTCATCTCGATTTAGTTTCCTAGTGTTTAATAGGGAAATTAAAATAATAATACGAATTATATAATATTATTGTTTATTAGAAACCTTCCATGCTAGAACAAGTGAAGACTCATCAAAATTGAATTTCGTATATGAAAAAGTAAAAAAATCTGAAAAGGAAACTATCAAAGAAAAAAAGAAAATCAAGGTATGAATGTCAAAAAATCTACCTTTTGGAATGACATGCATAATTATGAAATAACGGTTTCAGTTAATTGAAGAAAAAAATATTTATTTTGTTCTTTCGTGTGACAATTTATCCTATTTTGTAACTCCGCCTCCATTTTCCGCGCCTGCGCCGTCGATATTCCGTACTCCTTCCTTTAGCAAGTCGAATTTCTCCGGTTGCACATGTGTCAACAATAAAAAAAAAATTAGGTTAGATTTACTATTCCTTCACTGATAATGTGTGATCTAGACCTCGGAAGAAGTCATCTAGACTTTCCTTGTAATTATGTTTAACTGAAAATTATGTTATACATTTCCGTTGTATTTGTTAAAGAAATATTTCTAATCGATTATCTTCTGTTTTTTATTACTTAATTGTTTTTATGATTTCGAAGTGATGTCCTGTAATGTAAACAAATCAAGTGAGGCGTTGATATGAAGAGTAAAACAATTGAACGATAACTTAAGATAGAAGTTTGATCTAAGTTTATCTAAAGAAGAAACAGTGTGCATTTTATTTTACCTTTGAGGACATATTTTATACTGTTTTTATATTATTATTTATGTAATTGTACACATTTATTGCCAGTTATTTATTCAGAATCTCAAACTTTTTAAAGTTCGATGTTTGTAGAACTTATTTATCTTTAAAAAAATGGAAAAGGTCAGTGTAGAGCCTCCTCAGAAGAAAGTGAAAATCGAAAATGGGTCATCACAGGTTGGTACAGTATTTAGTTTTTAAAAATTGTAAATCAATAGTGTAAAATATTGAAACAAATCTTTAAAAAATTTTCTTGCATTATTTTCTTACTTTTTTCATCCAAAATATTTTGCAGGCAAATAACCATGAAAATGATGTTACTTTAAGTAAAATCCGTATAGGATCTAGAAAGAGTCAGGTATGTATTTATCAGAAATTATGTTTGTGTAAAAAATTATATAGATATTTTCCTAGATCATACAAAGTTGATTTTTTCATATCATAAATTATGGTTGTTTTATTTTATTATTTGTTAAATTGTATGTCATTTTTATAGAATATCATATAAAATATACACATATTTTAGAGTGCAATATTTGCTTATTGCTTTCTTTTATTATTGGGTAGTTTTTAATCTCTCTTTAATCTACCAATCTCTAGAAAGAAAATTATACCTAATTTATTTTCAAACCTCTTAGGCTTCATTAAAAAAATTTTAAATATTTACTGCAAAAAGAAAAGTAAGTGAATTTTTCTCATAAAATTTTCTTGAAGTGTAGTTTAATGTAAAGTATGAAAAATTCTCAGTATTTAATGATTTGTTTAAATAAAAATATATATTATTGGGCTTTATTCTCAGTAATTGAAGCAAAAAATCACTTTAAACTGAGGGTTTTCATCATTCAGAATAAAACTCAAAATTGCATTAATTTTTTCAAGAATTACTAAATGATTTTTTTCATTTGAAATTTTGTATGCTATAATATTTAATAAATAGCAACTTTCCTTTTATTCAATATGTTTTTTTTTAATCCTATCATGCTAAATTAATTTTAAATATATTAAACCTGTTTAGAAAAAATTAGCTTTTTATTTCTTTAATCATTCAAAATTCTATTCTTTATATTCATTGAAGGAAATATTATCTACTATAGATTGAGTGAAAGATGTTTATTTCTTCCTCTTAATGCAGCTTCTATTATTGAAGAGATAAATTGATGCTTTTTAATAGAAGAATCTGTCATCCTTTTATTGTCAGAGAGTCACAATTAATAAATAATAAAAAGCAATGAATTAAGAAAAATTCATATTTGGCACTAATGAAAAATAGTTTTTTTTTTAATCAAAACTTTAAGAGATGAAATTTCTAAGTGATTGAAAATAAGCTTGCTTCTAAGATTTGCTCTATGAGTTGAATACTTCAACAGTGTACAAGGATATGTTCTAAGTCATTTCGTTGGTTACAAAAGAGATAGTTGGGTTGTTATAAAGTTCAAATTTATTCAGTAGAGTTGTGGTGATAATCATCCTTGTAATAAAACATGCTATTACATCTTCTCTCCTATTTTTAAGTTATGATAACACAGTGTCTATTTTTCCTGCTATGCAACATCTGATTTTTGAAATTCCATTTCTGCCTGCTCCTATTACATAAAAAAGTTGCATGGTAAAATTAAATATGAATGAAAGCGTGCTTTGACATTTTTCTTTATTCATGAGTTTTTTATTTTTAACATAGTTTCTTTAACTAGTTTTCTCTAATTATTGATCCTCTAAAAAATGGAAAAATATAATATATTCTTATGAAAATAGTTTATTTTACTTAAATATTCAATTAATAAAAAATGAAATCCTATCTAAAATAAGATAAATATCTATATTTGTTTTTACTTAAATTAGAACATTTAAATCCATGCAAAGCGGTTTATTAGCTTTATTATTTCTATTCTATAAAAATTGATTAAAATTTCATTCTTAGTTGGCATTATTCCAGACCAATTTTGTTGCTGACTTGCTTAGAAAGTGTTATTCTGGCATTTCTTATGATATAGTTAGCATGTCTACAATTGGAGATAAAATATTAGATAAAGCATTATCTAAAGTAAGTTTCATTATTTTATTGCTATTATAATTTTACTTTTCCTAAAATAACACATGCACATATATATAATCTTTTTGAAACTTTCAAATTTCATCTAAAATTGAATTGTAATGAATAATAAATAATTTTATCTTATGCATTGCTATTCTTGAACACTACAGACTCTGTACCAACAGAATTTTTCTTTCCCTGTCAGAAGCAAAAGCTACTTTATTTGCTAAAGAGAAGAAGTAAGAATAAGAGAATTCAAGGATATTTGGCAAGAGGCACATATCTTATGACTTGAAAAAGAAAGAAAGGAGCACTTTTCTGTGTCTCCACTAAAATCCTCATCTTAAAAAAAATAATTCACCTTCTTCCTTTCTATTAATATTTAGATGAAGTATATAGCTTTAAAGAGTCATAAAATTGTAAAACTTATGAGAAATAAAAAATAACTTTAATGAAACTAGTTTTTAAAACAATTTTAATTAATGATTATAAATATTATGGAATCTAAAAATCAATATTTTTCTCACTTTCACTATCAGATGGCACCCATTGTATGGAATCAAACTTTAATTATATTTTATTTTAACAGTTTAGTATAAATTTATGAACTTTCTTGATCAATTGATTATACTTATTTTACACCTCAATGTTTATATTTTCAACCTTTCATTATTTTGCAAACTAAAAAAGTTTTTTTTTTTTTTTTTTTTTGAAATTTTTGTCATAACTGAAATGTGATCTTGCAACAAATTAAAATGCATATCAAATTATATTTCTGTCTACAGATTTTATATTCATCTTTGTTTATACTTTTATTGTAATTATAGACTTCTGAAATAAATGTGTCACTTCAGTGACTGTAATAATAAAATAAATTTTAAAAGACACAAATGAAATAATTTTTTACAGGACAGAGTTTCGATAGTTGTAGATTTCTCTACATTATATAGAGTTTAAAACTATTGCAGTACTTAAGAATTCTTGCTTATATTAATTGCAACTTTTTTTAAGATCATAAAACCACCTAAAAATTGAAAAATATCCTTTCCTCCATTCCTATTAACTTTAAATTGAGAACTCTGTTGATGAAAGTTTATACATTTGTTATGATGATGAAGTTATAGTTTATAGATTAAAATTTGATTTGTAAGTGTGTGTTTTACTGTTCATTTACATGTAAAGCACAAACATTTTGCAAATGAATTTTGATTTTATTTATAATTATCATTATTATTGACATATTTAAAAAAAATTCAACTGCCAGGAAAGCTATTTTCTTTTTCAAACACAAGTTTTTTAAGGATCATAATTCTAAAATATGACTAGCATTTATATTTGAAACTACTTTCCTCTATCTTTCACAAGAATTTTTATATGTATATCTATTTTTCTTCCATCTAACAGATTGGAGAAAAAAGTCTGTTCACAAAAGAATTAGAAATTGCTTTGGAAAAACAAGAAGTTCATATTGTCGTGCATTCATTAAAAGATCTCCCCACAACTTTGCCAGCTGGGATGGTAATTGCAGCCATTTGCAAGTAAGGAATTCCATCTATTATTGAAATCTTATAAAGTATCATACTTTATATAAAAATCCCCTGTGTCTATAAACTCTTCTTACTATATATATAGTAAAGGGAGTTCTGAACATGGAGTTAGATTTGGATTCTTTAAATATTTTTTTAAATACATACCAAAAAATACAGGTTAATTTGAATTCTTCTATATCTTTGTACCAAAAAAAGATAATTCTAATAAGAACTTGTAGATTTTTAATTTTGAAAATAATCCTTAAATTTTAAAGAAGGATAATTTGGACCCATGAAAAAAGGACCCTCTATTTGTTTGAACTAGTTTCCATAGTAAACTCCAAGATATTTTCAAAAATATTTAAAATAAATATATCTATTTCTAAAATAATATCAAGAATTTCTATTATAAAAAATGTGATTTTAATGCTTAAAAAGTTAAAATTTTCATTTAGAATATTAGCTGTGTGGAAGAGTTAAATCATTTAATAAAATTTTAGATACTACTACTAAGATTTGATATGTTATTTTTCAAATAATATTTAAATAGATATATTTCTTATAGGAGAGAGAACCCATTTGATGTAGTTGTTTTCAGTTCAGATTGTGAGTACAAAAGTTTGAAAGAACTCCCTGATGAAAGGTAATTAACACTTGCAATAAGTTTAAAAGGAATATAAGTTAAAACAATAGGATCTTGTAATTTTAGATCATTATTGTCAACTCTTTTCAGCATTATAGGAACTAGCTCTCTAAGAAGAATAGCTCAACTAAAAAGATTATTTCCAAATCTACAGTTTGAAAGCATTGTATCCTTTAAAAATTATGATTTTGCTAGTATCATTATTTTGCACAAGTATTTTGTGTTAATATATTATATATTTGTGAAATCCTTAATTTTTGTCCAAGAGAGGAAATTTAAACACACGATTTCGTAAACTGGATGAAGATAAAATCTATTCTGCCATTATTTTAGCTGCAGCTGGTGTTATAAGGCTGGATTTGGAACATCGTATAAATCAAGTAAGAATGGGAGAAAAAATTTTTATTATTCTTGAAAAAGTCAGAAATATAAAAACTCACCATATATTGGTGGGTAAGTTGTAGAAAAACATGGTTTATTTATTTATAGTTGGGTTTTGTGTCTTTTTTTCTACATCTTAATTATGAAATCCAGATTCAATCCCTTAACCTTTATCAAACTATAGTGATTTTACGGATAATATCAGCACATGCATTTTTATATATTTTAATTAAGTAATAAGGATGAAAATTAAAAATTTTATCTGGCTAGATATTATTGTCACAGTTTAAAGGATTAGGTTGATAGCATCTTAATAATTGTGAAGATACTTTGTTTTTTGAGGTAATAATTTCTGTGAAAGAGCAAAATGTTTAATTGATAGTGTGCACATTAAACGGATTTAATATGATGGAAGATACAAGAGGTTGTAAAATGCCTGATGATATTCACGAACAAAATTTAATGTTTGTTATCAAAAGTATGCCAAATCATAATTGTCATCATATTCTTTTTAGTTGTTTTTTTTCCATCTCTAATCATATTTAAACTAGTTATGTATAGTGAACTCATAGTATCTGGACAACATCATTCAAACACACACATATAATATAAATTTCAGTATTTAACAAACAGTGAATTTATTCATATAATCAAATAATTATAATTGCATTGCCTTACACATATTTTTTTTTAAAAAATAGGTGCTTACACCAGAAGAATGCATGTATGCTGTAGGTCAAGGGGCACTGGCAATAGAATGCAGAGAAAATGATACATCAACCATAAAGTTGCTTTCCAAAATATCTCATGAAGAAACAACTCTTTGTTGTATTGCTGAAAGAGCTTTTATGAAAACATTAGAAGGTGGATGTAGTGTTCCAATTGGTGTGTATTCAACCCTCAAAAATAAAAAGGTAGGACTTCTTACATGATTGATTCAGTTATTTGAAAACAAGTGTATGTTAATAAATTTGCTCATTAATATAATGTATTTTAATTCCATTAAATAATTCATTTCAGCTTACACTAAAAGGAGGAGTCTATAGTTTAGATGGATCAAAGAGTATTATTGATGAGATTACAGATGACATATATGATGAAAAGAATTCCATCCTACCTCAAGAAGTAAGTATTTCATTGCAATGATTATGCAAAAATAAGTATAAAATTAGTTACAATTTATTTATTTCATTTTTTCTTTTTAGCATTACATTGGTATTGTTGCCCCCCATTTGCCACATCATGTTTTAAATGCTGCAGAGAGTTTAGGTAAGAAACTTGCTGATTTACTGCTTCAAAAAGGAGCAGGTGATATTTTGAAAGAAGCAAAGTTAAAAAATATTTTACTTCCACCGCCAACAAAATAAATACACATATTTGTTAAATATTTTTTACAGAGTATTTTTGTATTTATTTTTTAATGTTGCTAATAAAACTTTGAAATTTTATTTGATTAATCTGATTATACATTTGACCAACATAACAAGGAAAAAAACACAGAAGCACTGCTTTAGGATATAAAAGGTGATATATAAATAGTCTATATGATTTCATATCTTTCAGTTACAAGACCAGCTTCAGAATCATATTTGACAGGTTGATTATCAAGAGTGAAAACATCACCAACCTACGGAAAAAAGCAAAATATTAATGAAGCAAATAACTTTTAAATTTAATTTACAGTTCACAAAAAATGATTCTTTGACATTCTATATATGTATATTGAATTTTAAAACATTGAAAAGATCAAATCATCCAAAAATGACTTTAAAAAAAGTACCTTCAGTTTGTTTTATGATATATTAATTTCTTGGTACAGTTGAGAATTGATTTTGTATTGGTTCAATATGTTAATGTAAAATGTGATGTTTAACAAAATGCCACTTCAAAAGCTACAGTGCCCTACATCAGTTATTCATGCCTTATTTAATTGTATAACGTAATGAAAATTTTAAGAAGAATCAAGCTCAGTTAAATGCCAATATTAATTCATATATTTTATCAGAACTAAATACTTAAGGATGTAACTGATATTAGATTATAATAATAGTAAAGATGTATATTCAACATGTTGATCAATTCTTAGTTTCCTAGATATTACCACAGATTAAGAACAAAGTTTTCATACACATTTGTGATCATTAACAATAATTTTCAGCATAATGTAAAATACATTTAAGTATTAGCATTGATTTCATTGCATCAATAAAGTTATAAAACATTTTAAGGTTGCATGTTTTTGTACACATTTGTTTTCTTATAAAAATCAAGGTATATTCACCTTAATATTGCAATATGACGAAAATGAATCAAATCGGACAGTAACAGGGAAGAAATCAGATGGCTTTCCAGGGCATGAAAATTCCATTGCACCAGATCTGTTTGATGAATCTATGACGGGTAATTTCCAGATGAGACGATTTTTTCTGCTATCATGCTCATACAATCCTTCACATTCAGTAACCACAGGAGTACCCCTAATCATAAAGAAAAATTAAAAAAATATCAGCAAAAAGTAAAGTAAAAATTTAATACTAAATGGTAAATATTATATCAAAAATATTAGAAAATAAATATTTATTTACTAGATGAAATAAAAATAAAAAGAATGGTTTAATATTAGAAGAAAATTTAATTAACTAAGAAATATATTGTATTAGTTTCAAAATCAAAAGACATATTTTTCTTTAGCTAATATCAATTTTAATTTTTTCAGTTGCTAAATAATTTGTTCCAAGCTTCTTATATTATATTTTATCTTTTTAAATGTCTGCCTATTTTTCAAAAAAAAAAAAAAAAAAAAAAAAAAAACTTATTAAAAATATGTACTTGATGAAAAAATTTATATATAACTACTGTGGTGATTTTAATTTTGTGATCAAAACTGGGTGCCAGTTGTTTATTTGACAAATGCTAAGTTTTAATGTACAATAACATTTCAATCCCTTATCTTGCCAGACTATAAACATTAAATAATTATTATATTCAGTCCAGGTATTATATTTGAGCTATCATTTATGTCTTCTTTCACAAGTGAAAAAAATCACACAAGAGCACACTAAAAAATGTATAACATAAGGCAAAACAAACATTTAAAAAAAAGTCTTGTATATTTAAAAATAAATATTAGTACAAAGAAAAAATAAATAAGCAATAATTACTTTGTACAACAAAATAGTTTAATTCAAGTACAAATCATTCAAGACTGTACCTTCCAACATTATTTCGACCCTAATTTCAAAAAATAAACTATATAAAAAATATATAATAGTCTTGTTAATTAAAATGTATAACCATAAAAAATTATGTATACATATATTAATAAAAGCTTTACATATCAAAAGTTCATAGAATGCATGATAATTATTTTGATTATTTAAATGCAACATCAATGAATGAATGGCATAAAATCAAGTATCTGTTTTGTATTTATAATTTCCCTTTCTAATTTATCTGACTGCCTTTATATCTCACAGAAATACCAACATAATAAAGGTGTTAGTATATAAAATAAAAGGCAATGGAGATTGAAGGAAACACTTAGAGATAAAAAAAAAATTTGAGAATAAGTGAGTTTAGTATAAATCAAATTCAAATATTTATAGATATATATCAATAAACTAGTTGTCTTTTCTTCAACAACCTTTATTGCAAAGATTATTGAGCAATATATCTGGATTTTTTTTAATTCACAGTTTTAGTTGACCTGATTAAAAAACAAATATCAATGTGCTAGTAATAACTATGAAAGAAAAAGTGAGAAACTTAATTTGGAGTTTGTTCAAAGAAAGCACATATTTAAATCTTAATTTTAACATTGTTAAAAGCATGTAAAGATAGATGAATTTGAATTTCAGAGCTGTAGATGGTATGTTTGCCCTTTCCTTAAAATAACAATAACTATACACTGAATTTTTTTACTTTGTTAAAAGGGTCTTTGGCAAAGCCTTGTTTTACAAGCAACATAAGATTTAAAAAATTTAATTTCAACTAATAAATTTATCATAGATGCAGATTGTGTATTGCATTAAAAATAAAGAAAATATACATACATGGAAATAATATTGTTAAAGGGGTAATTTTTTTTTTTTAAAAAAAGTTAAGATAATGTAAAAGCCATGTTTATAAAATAATATTTTTGTAAGATATTGCCAACAATTTCCATAGATAAGCCATAGCCATTTGGTGACAGTTTATTTTCATTCTAGAGAATACTTTCAGTTTGAAAAACATTTCTTTATCTCTTTTGCATCTTTTCTCTTACTGAATTGAGTTTTTGGTGACATGGATCTCCAGATTATTTATATTAATATTTTGAGACTTCATTAATTAGTAAAGCATTGAATAAATACAAATGTAAAAACAAATTCGATGCTTGTCATTTGAGATCAAGTAATAAAAGCAATTTCTATTCTATGTATGTTAACATTTTATGCAGATTTTGTACACTGTAGATAATAACATTGTTTAATTTATTGAGTAACAACTGAACTTTTAAATAATAGCTACAAACCAAAGGTTCTTTTCTTTCATATCAAAATATCTAACACATATTACAAGAATTAAACAAAGAAACTTACATTAGAGGTATATGAATTTCAACATCATTTAACTCTAAAGTGTCCAACTGTAATTCATATTCAATGTTCACATCACATCCTCCAGTGCCATTTTCAGATGGCCAGCAATTGACTGAATAAATAAAAAAAAAGCATGTATAAGGGAAAAGTTTCTAATGGAATAGAGAAAAGTGAAAATAACGGGTGCATTTTGCAATATCTTAAAGCTGATATAAATAATTAATAATAAAAGCTTTAAAAAATAAATTTTATTAAATCCTTATATATAAATTAGAAATATACAGCTTTCTCTAACAATTTTTTTAAAGAAAAAAAATTAAAGAATTCAGATTTATTTTAAAATGATTGAAAGATTTACTTAATAGAGGCACATTGTTCTCATCCTGACTTTGAAACCGCCATTTCAAAACACCAACATCAACATTGATTGGAAATGGTTTAGCTGAATTCTTCATGCCAATAATGTGAGAATTTCTAAACAATTCCTTATCAATATTAGGATGAGTCTATAAAGAAAATATTTATATTAAATGAGAAAAATATTTATTCCAAAAAATCAATAACGTCTAAATGACAGATGAATTATCATAAAGGAACACAATTTATACTTTAAACGAAAAAAAAAAAGAGATTTGCATAATTATAAAAATGTGTATAATAAACTTTGTAGATGATAAGAAAATTAAGAAATATATGTAGACATGTGTTTAAAATCTTCATTTTTTTTTTTTTTACAATCACTTATATTACAGAGAAAATATAAGAAAAGCTATTATAGAGAATTGTTAGATTCATTAAAATATTCTATATGATGTAACGAATTTTAAAATATTTGATATGTTTTAACAAAATTTAATTCTCAATACTGATCAAAGATACTTCAAATTATGAAATTCTGCATTTAAGAGCTAAAGTTGTTTCACTTTTAGAACTTTTTCAATTGTTCTAAGATAGACTAAAAAGCACATTCCTTCCTTATTGATGATTTACTTCATATAACGTTTTATATGTTGTTAAATGATGCTGCCATTGACTAGGATAGATTTAATAAATTTCAAACACTAACCCCAGATGCTGTTTTCCCCCTTTAAGTTGAAGAATTCCTTTAAAAACCAGATTTAAATACAAAAAGAGAAATAAATGAAAAAAAAAAAAGATAATAAAGCCAGATTTCCCAGAACAAAATTTTAGAAAAGAAGCTACTACTTTATTGTTTATATACCTGACTTTGGACACCTCTTTCATCTTCATTGTCAATTTTAATTCGAATGCAACCATATTTTTCATCAGAAATGTTTAATGTCACAATTCCATGCACTTCTAAAAGGTCCACTCCACCATCACGCTTGGCCACAACAGTTATTTTTTCTTCACAGCGTAGATGAACACTGCAAATATGGTAATAATATATGATTTCTTAAAAAAGAAATACAAAACCTCTTTCACTTTAAATTCAATACTAATCTTAAACTCATATGCCCTATATGGTCAGATGTTTGTCCGCCATATTAAAAACATTAATTTAGTAATATTGCAACATGGATGAATCAATAGTAAATTTTGACAATATGAAGTCACAGGTACAAAATTATTTTATGACACCACCACAATGTTGTAAATTCTCAGTCAGATTTGCACTACAATGCACATAAACAGATTTTGAGACGGTAAAAAAAACTAAATAAGGAATGAATTACAACTTATCGCACACAATTTCAATAAGAAAAATTGCACAGAAAAACACTCAAAAGGTTCTGTTTCTCAATGTTGTACACACAACACTGACAGTTTTATGTAATCCCTACTCTATGCAAAATAACAATATTCAGAGGTAAATAAAAGAAACTGATCAACTCCTTGAAAGTAGCATTTTTAATTATATATGCATGCTTGTTATATACATATGCTCACAGCTCAATCTGAAATCAATCTTTCAAAGAAATTCCATGTACAATAGAAAGCATGTAATCAAATTTCTAAAATAATTTACATTGCCATTACTATATTCTGAAAAAAAAAATGCAGAATACATTCTAATAATTAAACATTTATTAAATTGTAGCATTCATAGCATTAAAAAACTTAACCAAAGTTAAGGGACTCAGCACTTAAAATAAAGTTATTCCAAACTAATTCATCCAAAAGTGCAAAGAAAGGTCAGTAAAGTACAATAACAAATAAATAAGAAAAATTAAGATTATTTTCAAATTAAAAATCTAGCCCTTGAGCTAAGCTATAGATTAAAAGTCCTTAACAGATCCACGATGAACATTGGTTAAGTGTATTTGTGCATCAACTATAATCTTCTAAATAAGTGAAACACAAAACTCTAAATTGTATCAAATAAGAAAAGATTTGTTATTGGGGACTAAAAGCATTCATAATTAGAGAAATATAAGAAAGCATATATTTTACATACATTTAAAAACTGCTCTGCAATATTAACATAGTTATTGAAAAATTAATATTAAAAGAATTATCTATCTAAATTTCTCTGCAGACGCAATTAATTCAGATACTTAATTGAATATATTTTCTTGTTTGTTTAGGCTCTAGAACAAATTACTGGAAATAGAATCACATAATTTTGATTAGATAACTTAGAAAAGTGAAAATGTTTACCTAAAAATGATTCTCTTGATTTTTAATCAGAATTTCTTTTAAGCGGAATTTAGGTATTTGCCCTTACAATATAACACAAATTCTGAATATATAATGCAAAAACTATTTTTATACCATTTTTAAAAAATCCCTTAATGATTTCAATATAAATGCTATGTAGTTTTTCCTGTTAAATAATTTTGATTATCTGCATAATTCACAGGAGAAACAGTGACCTTTTACTAGGGAAGAGGAACCTCAAATATGGGGATATTAATCTTCAGGACTTCTCAAGTCTCTGGTGGGCATAATAGGAAAGTGAGGAAACTACACTGATGATAGACCATACCTACAGAGTATGGGGTAGGAGGATATATAAGCTGCACCATTATAGAAGTATAATAACTTTCATTAGATTATCCATATTAAATATTGTGGAGATTCGATCATTTAGATATCTTCAAATATTAAGATAATAATTGCTGTATTGTTAAAAGACATATTATGAAGTAAATGACCAAAATAATGCTTTTAAAGTTAATTTGATCCTATGGGATCCTACAGGAATGCTCATTCATGCAAAATGCAGGAAAAGTATATACCTATTAAAATAATATGGATTAATATGTGCAGCTTTTAAATTCTTCTATGAGAGAGAGGGGGTATATGGAATATTCACTAATGAAGATTACTATTATTCTCTACAACACAGCTAGCTTGCAGATTTCAAAAAAAAAAATTATTTTATAGCTTACATATTGTGTGCAGATATTATTCCTAAAGGTGAATGATGGCCAAAAATAGAAATATATTACCATACATATTTTTTGTATGTATTGTAGATTTATAATTACTTTATCATTGGTACTTATATTTAAAAATGTAAAAAAAAAATCCAATTTGCAAAAGCAATTCTCTTTTAAAAAGCTGTAATTTCTTTCAAATATATTTATGGAAATCTTTGCAAGAATGTTAAACATTGAGCAAAGCTACTATTCAAAACAAAGTTCAACTAAGAGCATTGTGCATTTCAATTTTTTGAGAGGTAATGATTCATAATGGGGCATGAAACATCCTTACAATTAATAAATTGAATTCTTGAAAACAATTGATCGTGTCAAAATCCGCTTTTTGAAACATTGAATTGTTTTGATAAACTGAATACTGAACTAACATTAATCACCATCTTTTATGAAAATCCTTATAACACAAAATAAAATTGTTACAGGTCCAAAATAATATACCTTTCAGTAAGAACTTGAGAAGCAGCTTTTGATCCAACAGATGATTTTGCACTAGCTGTTGTTTCAACACCTAAGAATTTATTGAAAATTAATATGTAAAAATAATTAATATTTAAAAACAAACATTACATAAATATTTTAATACTTCATAGCTAAAAATAACAATAATGTAATGAATGTTACTCCCTTTTTGAAATTCGCAATCAGTCTTAAATAATTATGTCAAAAGTATTAAGTAAAATATATATTAAACTTTAAATATTACTCAAAAGTGGTGTATTTATTCAAAGAAATAAATGAAACTAAACTTTAAAGTAAAACTAATTAAATTAAATGTAATATTCTAAAAGATCCTTAAAAATGTGAACTACATTTATTTCAATTTATAGAAAATTTTACAGTTCTACTACACATTTTTAGTAAATTTCTTTAGAAAGTAAGAAAAACAGTTTAATCATAAGAAAGTAATATGTTTTATTTATAAAATGACATACCTCTTTTAAAACCTTTGGCTATAACAATTAAAAATAAGTGTATAAAAGTGTTCTTAAAACTGATTATATTTAAGCAAAATACATTTAAAAAAACAGCAAAATAAAACTTACTTTCACCTTCAGATTTTAATAAATCAACAAACAAGTCAATATCTTTATTTTTATTGCCAAGTTTCATTGCCTTTCCAGTTGTAGTAGGACGAGTACTGTAAAATTTAGTAAATATCAAATATTTGGTAATGGTATTTTAATTTAGGATATACAAAAGAAATTCATTCCAAGATGTTTAAAGTAAACTAAAGTAAATAGAGGATATGTAATAATCAAATTAAAACAAAGTGCTTCGAGCATTTGATTCAAAAATGAATTTAGAAAAAAAACATTCCTTCAATAAAAAGGTTTAAATCAAAGTTAATTTGTAGCCTTTTACCAGTAGATAGATAAATTTCAATATCATCAATCAACTGATTACCATAAAAAAGAATATAATAGAAAGAAAAGGGAAAAGACTTCCTTATATGATATTTCTTGATATAAAAATGTTTAATTTAATTTTTAGTTTATTTAAATTCTATTTAATCCAAAGTTATTATATATAATAATTCCAAAAACAAAATCTAAAAACTAGAAGTATTAGAATAAAAATTCTTCCAATCTTTTGAGCTGATAAAAAAGAAAAAAATCTTCAAATGAAAACTTTCTTATTTATAGCAAGCAATTGCTAACAAATTGAAAAAAGTTATGAATATGTTTCTTCAAAATAAATTAGAATAAAATATTAAAATGAAATCTGTTATGCATATTTCAATGTATCGTGTCAGAACATCATTTCGTGAACGGCCAAGCACCACGTACTCGTGCAAGTTAAATTATATTTTTATTCATTTTAATTGTTTCATTAAATTAGTAACTTTAGAATTGCAAACGACCCAAAAAAAACTTTGTCTTGCCATTTATTGTCCAAAAAATATCACATTTCCGATTTGTTTCATTTCATGTAATCACGTACTAAAAATAATATTTTTCTAGGTTTTATTTGCTGTAGTAATAAACTTTTCAAAAAAAATCAGAGCTTTTGTAAATGTGATGGCAACACATCATTAAAAGTTGATTTTTTTTATGTACCCAAGCAGATAAAATTTTAATTTTTTGCCTAAATTTATTCCCCCCACACAGATTTTTGTCTACCTTATTCCCAAAATAACATCATGTTCTGAAGTGATAAAAAACATTTTAGTCATAGTAAAATAACATGTTTACCTAGGAGCTGAATAAGCAGACTTGGCTGGAGTTTCTGCAGCAATAGGCACAGTATCAGCTGTAGATGGCAAGTAACTAGAACCAGAACCAGAACCAAACCCAGGACTACGGCCTTTTTTTAATGCTTCTTGTTTTGCACGTGTCAATTCCCGTGCTTTTTCTTTCATTTTCTGCTTAGCTTCTTTCTCTTGAGTCTGAAAGTGTATATTATTTGGATTAGTCTCTTATTTGAAATAGCATTTGTGCTGCTTCACAATTGTAGCTGTTTCAAGAGTGTATGTTAACATACTTTATGCAATCTAAATTTTAATTTCCACAGACATGTATACATGTTTTTATGGGGGGGACCCTTTCTTTTGTGATTTGCAATAAAACTTGCATGACAATAAAACCAAAAAGCTCCATAAAAAAATTTAGCCATAAAAAATAAATGAAATATTTAACTGTGTATTTTTTTTCTTTTCTTCATATTATTGTAATAGAGTCCTATTTTTATATTTAATTTATTAATTTAACAGCAAGAACTTAAACATGAGTCTAATGTTCCATAACATGAAGAAGATTAAAAAAGAAATGCTAAATAACTAATTCTTAATATATTTAAAAAAATACGAATTTTCTATTGTTAAAATTATTATTAATTTTTTTATTTAAATTTTAGATTGCATACTATAATGTAGTAGTATAATGCTGTCAGCATCATCACATTATACTATTATTTGAAAAGAATGAAAATTAGAATGAATCATTAGGCATTTTCTTTAAAATTTTCTCATTTATACCTAATTTATTTTAAAGAATAGATTTCAATAATTTTTTTTAAAAAAAATTATGTTAAAAACATCAAAGTTTTTAAAAAAGAAAAAAAAAGTGAAATTGAGTCTATAGGGAAAAAAATTGATAGGTGTAGTGTAATTTTTTCCCCTTTTCCACAATTTTTTATATGTAAAATTATGAAAAAAGATTATAAAAAGCTATTTTAAAAAAGAATAAAAAATTACTTTTAAATTCTTTCCATTACCTTCAAAATAAATCAAAACAAAATAAAAAAAACAAGTTATGGATTTTAAAACTTGATTAATTTGAGGTATATGCTCTTTAAATATTACTAAGGAGCTTGGTAAAACAACAACGACATCTCTTACGACAAAGGTTGCAAAATCTATAATTTAATAAATATAAATATGCTACATATAAAATGCTAGATTAATGAAAATGAAATAACATTCTGATTGAAGTTAAATGACAGTCATTTTTAAAGAAACTTTGTAATTAGATGATGTTAATTCACAAATTTTTATATCACAAGGAGAGGGAAATGGATTCAACTTATTTAATGTGTGACATGTTCACATACAAGTCTCAATTAAAGCCAATAAATCATCATGGTCCCATAATGAAGAGCATTTACACTTAAATATTCCAATACTTTTAATTCTCAGCTAAACAGAAAAGTATAGCATCTTACTTATCCAAATTTAATAGATATAATTGGCAAGATTTTTAAAGCAGATATTACTCATAGCAACATAACTCTTAATAAGATCAAATTGAGTTAAAAGCTTTTACAGCATCAACATATTATAATAATATGTATCTTCAACATATATTATAATAATATATTGCATATATTTAAAAATATACCTGTCGAACAGCTTGATAAACTTTCTCTTCATGAGAATCCATTTCCACAAAAGTTCGAATCTGAGCCATATTGACATTTTCTCTGTAGCCTAAAGCAACTATTTCATCAAAAGCAAAGATTAAATTAAAGGAATTATTCACAACATCTTGTTCATCCATAAACTTGCAGTATTCAGGAATCTAAAAAATGAACAACAGTTAATGTAGACATGCAACTACAAAAATTTACAGTAATATTTTGCACAATATCATAGCAAAGTGATTTCAGGAAAAAAATCATAATGCTATTGAGCCTTTCCAGAATATTATATTATGAGCCCTATTCATTTAAAACCATGGTGGAACATTATGAATTAAAATATGAGCAGAAAATTTTTACTAATATATGTTATCATAATGGCCATATATAGTGGGAAAGTCAAACTTTTAAAAATATTGGTACTTTTAATTTTTTAAATAAATTGAAAGGTTTAAAGAATTTTGATGACATTAGTATTCTCATTTTCACTTAACTAGTTAACCATCGAATAAAATTTTGTTAAGCTGGTTTCACATTAGGGACTTTTTTGCATTCAAAATATTGCAGCAAATTTCCACAAAGAAAAGTTTTGTCATGCCCATTGTGATAATGCTTTGAATATGATGAAATATTTTGTCATGCCCATTTAATTGGTTACCATAAAGGCAGAGACAATAAAAATATTTTGCATGTTATACTTTTTTGAGAAAAGTAATTTTAAAATATATTATATTTTTAAGAAATGAGCTTTTTTACATTATACAATTCAAGATATTAAATATATTTTTAAATTTTCCATATAATATGCACATAACAATTATTTCCTATATGATAAATCTAATCATCATACTGTAAGTTATTACAAAATTTTATAACACATACAGAAACATATAGGTGATTTTAATAAAGATTATTAATCAAAATTATCTAAATATTTAATTTTTTTTAATGTTGAAAGATATGAAAATATTTTCATCTCACACAATGTGGGTGTATAAGTTAAAATAAAAAAGTCAACTGAGACTTACAACTCTTGTAAACAGACGTAAAGTTTCCAAATCTTCAAGTATATTACTAGCTTTGGTTGTAATAAGTAAAGTGTACAACTTTTCCATTGGCTGATAAACATAGCGTACACTTTCTGTTTCTACAAATGTATGCTGACGACTTCCACTTAAAAGCTTTGGGAAAGCTGCTAATAGTCCTTCTATCCTGGCACGTGTCATTTCCACAAACTGGCGGGAAACTATAGCTAAAAAAATTAATAAAGATAACAGTAAAATAAGCAGAATTTTATAACCAACATAATTTTGGATCAATTAATAAATGTCTGTGATAATTTACCTTTCCCTGACTTTGTTGTCACACTTGCAGCTAAAAGAACCTGTAAAAAATGTTTTAAATTTTAAATAACATACATACAATTTATATTCAAGTAATTAAATAATGTGTCTATAACAAAAAAGGAAGAGGTTGTATTACAAGGCATCCTCTTAATAATCTTAATGTAATCCTCTTAAATATTGGCACTTATACAATAGATAGTCAAAAATTTAGCATATCTGGTCAAGAATTTGACATGGATATAAAAATGGATAATCAAATTGATAAAATGGAAAATGGATTAATCAAATTTAATTTATTAAACTTTTTCAATGTATAACAATTTAATTTATTAAACATATGATAACTTTGTTATTTTTTTTCATTATGTTCCAATGCACAGATTTCCTGTTTGTAAATTCCATTTAATATATGATAAAAAAAAATTTTTGCATTAAAATCCCACACCAAATATGATTTGTTTAGCTCTTTCAATTTCTAAGTTACTGAGTTCATAGGCATACATAATTACACTGATGAATTAAAAATAAAAATTAGACTCATTAATAAATAAGTCAATCAGACTCAAGAGTTTAAAATATATATATCATAATTTTTCCTGTCATATAAGAAAGAAAAAAAGAATTTAAAATTCTTTGATTGATAAATTAAATTTGATTTAACAAATATAGGCAGGAAAGGGACAATTAAGGAGAGTAAATAATAATAATAATGAAAATATAATGAAAATAATGAAAAGCACATAACAGAAATTTATATCAATGATCATGCAACAGTACATTATGGAAGGTATTTCCACAGACCAGTTCCTTTTCCTATATAAAAAGCTGAAATTCAAAAGATATTTTGAGCTTTAAAATGATAATCTCAACAATCAAGACATAAGCTAACCTATAACTTTATGAACATTATAACTCAAATTTGAAAATTTTTAAAATATCTAAAAAATTTAAATGATTACTTAATGTTTTTTTACTGAATGTACTTATCACAATGTTATGTTTCGGTTATGACAAATAAATGTCTTTATGAATAAAAAAAATTCTGATTAATATTGACTATTTTAAAATATGCTTTCAAGAGTAAGCCATGTTTAAAAAATTGAAGGTGTAGAATTCATATTGCGCAAATTAAGTATTTAAAAAAATTCATAAATTCTATTTATAACAGAAAATTGATGATGATATTTAAAACTAAATAAATTATTAAAATTCTATATAAAAAAGACTTATGTAAATATTAAAATGTCAAAAAGAGAAATTTTTTAATAAGTAAATATAAAATAAAGCCTAACATGACAACAAACACTGCAAAATAATCAAAAAAAATATTTGCATGAAATAAATACTTTTAAAAAATCACAACTATTAAGAATCTAACTGTAGAAGTTGGTATCTACAGTTAGATGAGTTTGTATGCATAACTTTTTCAAAATAATTACATAATCTCAATATTAATAGTAAAATACTAGCAAGAGATCCTTTTACTATTGTTATTTTCTGAAATTTTAAGAAAGTTACTTCAAATATGTTATGCTATATTAACAGAGAAGTGATAGTACGATGAAAAAAAAAATTTCCTCTCTATTTTTTAAACCTAATAATACAAACTAAATGATACCTTGTTTTCACAATTCTATTTCGTCATGTTCCATTTTTTAAATTTTATTACGTTGATATTTTAATTATATGATCTCGTAATATTCTTTCCAAATTATCGAATAAATGAAATTATTCAAAACTTGCTTTTCGTCCGTATTTCATTCCGTAGCTTACTTTTACCTTTAGATTGTAATTTGAAGATGATTGATTCGTTTTAACATAAATCAACCTGTAAAATTATTACTCAAATCTCTATTTCATCCAATGTCTATGAACAGAATAGCAAATACAAAAAAACAGTAGAATAGTGTAACAGGGAAATTTTACTAAAACTTACCATTTTCAAAGATTTGACTTGGTTTTGAACTTAATTCCAGTTCAATATCAATACATTGAAACTAAATGCCGATTTGTTGCAATAATGTGCCACTTTAAAACAGCTGAAAATACGAACGACACTTTAGTCTAATACATTATTATTTTATACAAACAATAAAAAAATGTCAAAATTTGTTTTAAATTAATAAAATAATTAAGTAAAGCAACTGGTAGTCTTTTTCTAAGAATATTTGATTGCATATGTAAACAAGAATACTAATTTTTTTAATTTTAAAAAAGAAAAGAAATTAAAAAGCTAATTCATACTATCGTTTAGAAATGCAATATATAATATGTTGACAGTAAAAATTCAAAATAATAAATAACCTTCTAATAATTTATTCTCCTGTAATCACGCCTCTATTGATGATGGTGTATTACAACAAATGTGACAACAAAGCAAAACAGACTAGCGGCAAAGATGATGCCAAAACGAAACAAAAGAATTCGATATATCTATAAATTATTTACTTCTACAACTTAAATATGTATTTACGTGAAAACTTTTCTACAGATTCAGAGATAATTTATTTTGCTACAAAATTTTATTTCTTCATTGAAAACTAAAATAGTTTGACATTTAATAAGTTAGTTTCGTTTTTAAGGGGAAATAATCTTCATCGTTAACTGTGGGCGTGATGCGTCAATTTAACTAGTTTTGTATTTATATTTGTAACTTATTTGTTGTATTCTAGTGTAGCCGATGCGAATGTTTAAGATAACTGTGATTTACGAGTAAAAGGTAAATTGTCTTATCATTTCTTTTTTTAAAAAAAATCATTTTTATTTGCTTGAAGTTTGTATTTTATTTAATGAAGTTTGAATTTATAATAAAATATAATTTAAATAAATTGTTTATTGGTGTATCGAAAATTTCGGGATTGCCTCTAATGCTAATTTAGCTAATTAATGAATCATTTTTAAATTCGCCTAAAAGGGATTCATACAAAAATACGAAGCGATTACCCATAAATAATTATTATAATTTCCAGCTTTCTATGCAATATTTATTTCTTGATATTTAAGGAATTATGTTTTTTTTTAAATATGATGTGATAAAATTGATGGCTGTTATAAATATTTTAATTTTTAAGATTTGCTGTCTAAAATTGGCTCATTGCTAAATATGTAAAAGGGGACATTCTTTAATTTTGCCATTTTGAAAGAAATAGTCAATACAATAAATAAAAGTTACATATAATATTTATTATATCTGAATATATATTAAATTCAATGTTTAGTACAAAACAGTGTTCTATATTTATGTTCATTATGATAATTTGTAAACTTCTATTTGTTATGATAAATTTGATTTGTTTCGAATGAAAGGTTTCAATACAGATGTTTTATTTCAATTTGAGAGAGTTGCAATTCATAGTAATAATCAATACAAAAAATGAAATAGTTACTTAATATTTCTGATTTGATATACTTTTTTAAAAAGTTAACTTAAAATGATGTCAATGTCTTCCTTTCAATCAATAGTTTGACTTTGCTGTAAACATATGATTATCTAAATATGAAAATATAAATAAGGTATATTTTTATAATAAAGTATTTAAAATATTTAAATCTATGTTTTATTTCATTTGGAAATACCATATCAATATTCCCTGGTAATATTATGTTCATTATATAATTCATTAACAAATATAATAAAGTTCAATCTATCCTTATATTCAAATGTGCAGGTAATGAAAATAAAGTATGATTTAAATGAAATGGCACATTATAATTTTCAAAAATGTGTTGCTGTTTTTATGCTAATTTTTTTCTCCTGTCATTCTTTTACCTTTCCATCTCTTTCTCTTTTTTACATTCTAAAGATTACCAAGTGATTCATTTATTTAAAAAATAAAAAAAATCGTCCTGAAAGCTTCAAATATTAATAAATATTTCCTTTCTTGTATACTGTGAGTATTGGTATGTTTTTCTTGTATATTGAGAGGTAGTTTTGAAGTTCTTTTCTATATATGTATATAATTGATAACATTGATCCTGCCTCATTCTAAACTATAGATTGCTGTCCAGATTTTATAATATTTATTATATGTAATCAAATTTTGTAATATTTGTACAATAAACATTTTGTTTACAAAATGTATTTTTGTTAATCTCATTTTCGCTAATTTGTTACTTTTGTTAATCTCGCAAATCTGATCTAATATTTGTCCATTTATTGTGAAATTAGGATTATTTTTCATATAATTGAGGGATTAAGTAAATAGGGTCTGAACTTATTTTTATAACAATCTCTACATAATCCTGGTAATCATTCTACTCAGTTGCAGCTAAGTACCACAATTTTATATATGTTTTTAGAATGATTCTAATGCTTGAAATAATTTAATAGTGACTTTTTTGTTGTTCTTGTTCATATTCTTATTTGAAATTGATATATATTAGAAAATCAAAAGCTTTTTTTTGTTATATTAGTAAGCATATAAATTCAACTGTACAAAAAAAAATTATTTATTATGCACCTCCTATTCATTATAGCACTGTTACTGATAGTTTCTTATTTCAACATAAATTTAAAAATAATGTAAATATGTTTTTACTTTGTTAAAATAGTGTAGAAAATAGTAAAGTTTTCAGTGCTGCAGCATCTCTGGAATTTTTAGAAATTAAATTTTTTAAATGTATTTGCTTACTTTTTCATTGTGGAGAAAGACCATAAAATTTTAAATAGAAAAGGGATTAATCAGCTTATGAAATGCAATTATGGCTATTTGTCAAATGGCCCATGAAAGCCTACTGCACACTTACCTGATTGATTGTTTTGAAATTCAAGAGTAAGCCTTTCTTCCTTTGAATTTAGAGATTCTAGAATTACAGAAAGGCTAGATTCAGCTTGTGTGTGGCTTACTGGTACTTTTTTTTTCTTTCCTTATTTCAAAGTTTTTATTCCCTCTCTTTTCAAAGTCTGATTATGGATTAGATGTTATTCTTGTTGCCTTCACAGAAATATGTATGGAATATTAATTTCTATCTGTTAGATTTATTTGTTTGGAAATTAAAAAAACAATTATTCTTGATTCTAAAAAGTTTTTCAGATTAAAATTTCTTTGAAAGATCAATTATTAGCACACATTAAAAACTATGAGGGGTGTAGATTATTTACTGTGTATCTTATTACATGTATGAATATTTACCGTCATTTTCAAGTTGACTATATAAAATGTAACATGTGGGAAGAATTAGTATCTACTGAATTATCACCAATATTTACATAGTTTTTTATTTTAAAAAAATGTAAAAAATTTGTTATATATAGGTCATTTAATGTGTTTGAAATGTATCACATTTATGACTTTGAAATAAAAATTCTAGGCTATTTAAAAATAAAGTAGCTTTTAAAAAAATTGTAATCTCTGGGTTCTATTACCCAAGCATTGTTAATTTATGAGCTGACAAACCACCATTGAGCTAAATTTTGCTTTTAGATTGTCAGTATACCTATAATTTGTGCAAATATAAATGATACTGATTGCTTTTTCACATCTGTTTCAAATGGCACATATCATTTATTTACCCATTGCTCATAAAGATTAATGATATTTCCGAATTGGATGCTAAATGGAACATTTGATTGCCTTCGTTTTTATTACTAATTAAATCGTCCTTAGCAAAGATTTTGTTTTTTGCGATTCGGTCTTGGAGATTACTGAATTGACTGTTTCATAAAATATATTCTATACAATAAAACTCTGTATATTAGCATTAAATATGCAAAAAGATCTATAACCAATTTATATTTGCAGTTAAATATATTTAATATGGAATAATTATAACATTTTACCAGAGAAAATTAAATTTTATATGAGAGTGGGAAGGGGGAAGAGTGTTTAATAGCTTAGAAAATAAGAATGCAATTAAAGGTATATAAAGAAATTAAACTTAGTTTCTGCTATGTCATTATTTTAAGTAGATAATCAAAATTTTCATTTACAAACTTTCTTTTGAATTGTTTTATATGGGAAAAATAACAACTTATGTTGACATTAATTAAAATCTTTATCAGTGCTATTTTAAGCTACTGTTTTTAAAAAAATTATATGAAGGAAGCGAAGTTGTTTTACATGCCAAACAGCAACAACGTAAGCATTTAAAAGCCCCCCCCTCTCTCTCTCGATGCGGTTAATGCGCAAGTACCAGGAAACCAAACAACATGCTCGTTTTTTTCCCGGCCAATTAAAATAAAAGTTGGTCAGATTAAACTGTAGTAAAAAAATCACATACCAAATTTCATTTACTCAAGGCACTGCACTTGTATTATCACCTTTGTATTCATGAGAATACACCATGAGACACTCATCGCTCTAATAGGTTTTGTTTACATTTTAGGAAAAATAAGCAATTTAAATCCTAAAATTGCGCACTAAATTCCATTTATTAATTTCATCGCGTTATTCACTTGCTGGGACTAAATGCATTCGAAAAAATAGATGAGCCGATGGCCGACTCCTCATCAAATTTGATATGATCTACATTTTATGACACACCAGGATACATAGTTTTTTTCTATTTGGTTCTTTATATTTTGTATTTATCGTGTTCACTTGTACTATGACGGACGGACTTCTTTGTGGATGGCATTCTTTCAAAATTTTATAGGAATCTCCGAATTTGGTGTGAAGACCATGCATAAAAATTGTGTCTATTTGACTCAAAGCACTTACTAGTTTTAATGCTCAAAAATAGTCGTAATTCTAAAAATGTATTTTTTCTGGCTTGGGGAGGTGAAGAATCGATAAAATCTTATAGGTTCTTTCTTCTAACGATAACATTTTTTTTCTCTTTGTCTTAGAGAAAACTAATAGCATCTGTTTCCAGAAGCTTGAACGTAATGTATAGTGTGCTAGTGCATGCTTATTAAAGAGCATACGAGAAAGAGAGCATATGCTGTCATTGGTGAACAATAGTTACGAAAGACTAGTAGCTTGCGATGTTTGGCGGTTAATACACAAATGGCAGAACACCGATTTGATTCTGAACTTTAGTACGTAATTTTATTACAACTGTTATAAAAAAAACATTTACTTTCACGTATTTAAGTTGCCTTTTTTTAACGTTTTGTTACGTTTACGTACTTGTGAAAGTACTAATGAACAAATGATCAACTCTTTGATGGATTTTGGCTCCAAGTTTAATAGAATCTACTCTTCATATGTTAAATCTATATACTAAATGTTATCCATATCAATCTTTTGGTTTTGTAGTTATGATGTTAGCTTGTATTTGGATAACCGGACAGACTCTTTGAATGAATTTCGTTAAAGATTTAATTCAGAATGCTAAATGATGTGGTTTCCACTTTAAAAAAAACACTTGTTGAAAAAGAGTTGTGTTGTAGGAATATTTGACTATTGAAAAAATGTCTAGTGGCCATGAATTTGAATATGAAATTAAAATTGAAAAATGGAAGCTGTGATTGGGGCTGAGGACTAGTTCTTTGATTTTCCTAATTGTTTAAAATATATCGATTTATAATTGTTGCGTAAGGAGAACAACTGTTTCAGTGAAAATATTGGTTGTATTTGTTATCAGATTAATCGTTTTTTATAAATTCTTGTTCATAATTCTGTCAAATCGCCAGATATTTTTTTAGTAAATTCTGTTAATCGTGTGTATGTATCTTTCCTGTTATAATATTAGGCAGTAGTACCATGCTATCATAGTGCTATTAAAAACGTATAAATCTGGTTCATCTATATTCTGCGATATTGTAACCACTTTTTGTGCCGTAAATTGCGTATACATGTAAATCAGATTTTTTTAAAGCAATGAAAGAAGATTACGCGATTAAGTAATTTTATGAAACGGTTTTAATTTCAGAGCAGGAATGTAATCTGTTGTTAAGAATTGGGAGAATAAATGTTTTTAAAAAATTACTAAAAGTCGGCAAATGTTCACATGAAAATTTGGTTTTTAAAAAAAAGGTAAACATTTCATACATAATGTTATGTATAATATCCTTTTTACAAAAATATAAAACCTATCTTACATTTTATACTACATCATTCGCACTTTATATCAATAATACTTTTATTTGGAGTTAAAAATTCCGAATAAAGTGGCGAAACATTTGTGAGAAGGCAGGATTTTCTAATTAAAACAGCAATAATTTTAGTACTTAAAATATTTTTAAATCTTTAAGCATAGGTACCAAAAAAAGAAATTAAGAAATGCATTAATATATTCTATAACAAAGTTAAATAAATATTTATAATAATGATACCTTTTTAATACATTAAACATAAATACAAAAATATTAATTTCAAATACTAATTTTGAAATATTAAAACAATATATAAATATAGCTAATACCGAAAATACAATAAAGATTAAAATGAAATCTGCTATGCATATTTCAATGTATCATGTCATAACATAATTTCTTGAACGGCCAAGCACCAAGTGCTCGAGCAAGTTGTATATATATATATATATATATATATATATACATAATCAAAACAAACAATCAACAAACTTTGTCTCGCATTTATTGTTTTAAAAAATATCCCATTTCTTATTTATTTCATTTCATATAATCACGTTCTCAAAATGACTTTTTTCTAGGTTTTAATTACTGTAGCCATTAACTTAATTTTTTAATCAGAACTTTTGTAAATGGAATGACAACGCGTTATTTAAAGCTGATTTTCTGAAATGCTCGTGCAGACAATAAAATTTTTACTTATCACCTACTGATTTTTGTTGACGTCACAAAATCTCATTTCCAAAACAATATCATGTTCTGACATGATAAAATTAAAATCTTGTTTTTAAAAATACAATGTAAAAGCACTATAGTAGTAATTCTGAAATGCTTGTTATATAATTATAAATAATTTGATACATCATTGTAACGTTTGATATTAAAATTAGAAAAAATGTGTAAGATATTTGTATTGTTCATAGTAGTCATTTGAGTAAAAATGTGTGTATACATTGTATTTTAACATGATTTTTTTTTGTAATCGATTCGTTATTTGAATTCCATTTTGTTGTAACTTCAATTAAATCTTTTCTTTTCTTTTTAGAATTGATTCCTACAAATTTATATAATTTGTCTCTATCATTCTGTTCAAGAATGTTTTCAAATATCAAATTTACACTTTTTATCCTTTCTTACTGAAACCATCAAAATATTGAAATGCATTCCATCTTATGGAGAATGAGATCATCTCATGTTTTTGGAACAAAATGAAAATTCTGCATTAAGGTATTATGTCTGCTCGGTCTTATCAAAATTATACTGTATGAAGTTTTTTACAAAAAAGAAATGATGGAATTGCTTTTCAAAGAAATGCTTTTAAATTATTTTGTAGTGAGAGAAAATGTTTCTGTCCGCTTTGCCTTAGGTGTCAAACAACCATTAATAAACATACTGATGTTTTGGGGAGAAAAAAAAATAAAATCATTTTTTCACTGATAGTTTGCTCGAGGATAGACAATTTATATATAAATATATTCACGATGGCTTTCTTTTTTTCAGTAGAACTTTTTAAGTATTCTTTTCTTTGGCGTAGGAAAACTGTTGCCTTTCTCATTTTGTTATTTCTCTGAAGAATAGAAGCATCCTTTGTAACTTCCTCCATTTTGTTCGTATTGTTAAAATAGGCCATTACGTTTTTATTTTTTCTATAATATAAGAGTTCAACAGATAGATGTTCGAAAAAAATAAAATATTTCGAAAGAACATTTTATCATTTACTTCGATGCGAGATTTGCTCTTATAAATAACCTAATTGTTGAACATTCTTATTTCTTTTCTTGGCGTATAGCAACTATTTTTGCTTTATTCCAAAACAATACTTTCTTTTGGAGAATATTAAAAGATAATTGCAAAAGTCAAACGAAACAAAGGTGTGCACTTTAATAACATTGGCATAATGATGAATAAATTTATCACATTTGTAGGATGAATTGGCGGATTGCGGTAGGCCCGAACTCCCAATCTTATGGTTAGTAGCTGAGTATCATACCGATCACGCAAAAGGGACCCTTCAACTCGAAGGATATTAATTGGCTTATATAGAATTCACCACAAGTTTTAAAAATTCTTTCCCTCGCTAAGAGACACCTGTTTGACTATTGTAACATTCGGTGAGCTGTGAGGTGAACTGTATGACTCTCTCAATTTGTAATTACTCCAGACTGCCAAAAGGGGAGGGGGTCTCCCCTTTAATGGGTGAACCCCCATTAGTCGAATCCAGATAATGAACCACTGGTACATGTTTCGTCCTCCTTAGGAAATAAATCATATCTTGAAAGGGAAAGAATTTCAAACCCTTCGGATGTAAATCTTCCTTTATTGTGAATTGTCAGCTACGAGGGTGGATCATTTAACGAACATTCCCACATTCAACTAGAGACTACTAATGATATTTCTGAGAAACTATTGTTTAACCAGGATCTGAAGTGCACCAATAGGAAAATGAGATGCGATGTTTTGACAGAAGATAAAATGGAAAATTTTGAAGGAAGAGCGGGGGCGGAGATGAGATCTGCTGGAGAGTTCGGGAGTTTCGAGGCTTTCGGAGTATCGTACCCAATGATTATTGGTGGATCCTTTGAGCTACCCCTGTAATAACCTGATGCGCTAACAGCCTGTTAGCTTTTCTTGTGAGGTTGTTTCTCCGAAATTAATCGAGGAACTATTCATGTATAATGGTTAACTGAGATGTAAATATTATCAATCATATTAACCTAGATGAGAGCGAGTGGTTTTTATGCATATAAGGCTGTAAATAAAGAATTTGTCTTTAAACACTACCATTTTATTTGTTCGGACAGGATCAAGCTAATACAACATGGTAAACCCCACGCGCTCTGTGTAAATTCTAGAATTTATTGCACTTTGCATTAGAATCTACTTCAATAGATTCTATCACTTCTAGAATATATTGCATATATGTTCTATCTTTACACTAGAATCTATTTACCTTCATAAGAAAAAAGAATTTATGTAGTTGCAGGCCAAGAACCTATTTGCCTGCTACTACAAATAGCTAATTTCTATATATAGAAATGAAGGTGATCTAATGTTGTGATCTCGACTTCGGGATCGGTGAATTTTAAGTTCGATGCTCAATTTAACCGTATAATTCTATCGCATAAGTAAGTTTGGCGCATGTTAGATCCATCGGAGCAATCAATCTTCCTGCTAGTATGGTGCGGAAATTTAAAAAGGTTGTGCCGATTCATCTTATTTTTCAATGAACACAGTTATGAGTATTTAAGAATTTCTGGCTTGTCAATGAACACAGTTTAAATTATTCAAGAATTTGTTTGAATTTGTTGTCTCTGGTTGTAAGATTAATCAAATTATTTGTCTTTGACTTTCTGTCTTGACAAAAGTAATAGTTTCGAGACTGGGTAAACTTAGTTTACTTTATAATTATTATCATTTTTAGTTGATAAACTAAAAAAAATGGCATTTATTTGGGTTCTATATTGTATCGCTGGACGAACGGCTCTTAAATCCATTACTGAATGATATTTTGGAAAGGGAAATCTCTTTTATATCAATATATATATTTTTTTATATAAAGCACTGGTTCATACTAAAAAATTTAAAAGTACATTTCAAAAAGTTTTTTTAAACTTTTATTAGTGTACTAAAATATAAATTTTCTTTACTTCCATTATTTTCTCCGTTCTGTCAATTATTTTGCAATAATGTTATATATCTTATAGAATCTTAATTTTTTAGATAGATTCTGGTAGGATACCTGTTGTAATGGTTTTTATGACGAGACTCCAGGAAAATTTCTACAACCCTTAACTCAAAACCATCCTTCATTCAAAAGTTTAACGTTTTGCCCATATCACCTTGTGGACAGAATAACTAAGTTTGAATCTTATATTGGTTCGGAATATATTTTTAGGAATGTATAACAAGTATTACTCATTTAGTGGTGGGAAATGAAGATTTTTGGCAGGAAATTTAGTTTTTAATGAATGAAAAATTAACCACTCAATTAGCCGATATAAATAGTAGCCTATGTTCTATTCTAGACAATAATCTATCTCTGAGTTAAATTTTAACATATTTCTTTGAACTGTTCTGGCGTTTCTGACTAATATCCATTCATCCTTCCAAACTTTCACATTTATAATAGCAGCATAGATTATCATGGATTACTAGCGAAAGCTTTTAATATTACGGAAAATGAATTAAAGCCAATTACCTCCATCTATATACCCGTGAAGCGATTTAAATAATTCAGATTTTTCTGCTTTAAATAATCTGTTTGATTAAAAAATGAGCAGTAATGCTATGAGGAAATGCTACCACGGTAAATTGCAATAAATTTGCTGTGATAGTAAGTTGTAAAAAAATTCAAACATACACTTCCGTACTCTTAATTGTTCAGACGGTGCCAGGTGCTGTATGATTTTCAAACACTTTATTTTTAACCATCGCCATTTGTTTTGAAACCGAAGTGCTCTTTTCGACCCTAATTAGCAGGTAAGACTTGAGGTAAACAGGAACGAATGCTGCGTGCGATCGAAAGACTTGTCGAATCATCGAACCTATTGAACCATGGTTTCTCGCCAACTCCTGCTGTTGGTTTTCGTATCCCCCGGATTGCACTTGAATTTCACGCTTCCGTGGTTGCTCATTTCATGCGTGTTTGCAGATGTCAGCTTTTTCTTTCATAACTGCTATCTGCACCATAATGGTTCAGAATTGCTTGTTTAATGCGGGGCGCTCTGGAGCGTATTTCCCGCACTATTTGCTGTGCGAATCATTGTTTTTGTTAGCTGTCTAGGATCTCCCATTTTTATGGAAATACTTAAATAGAATTATTTTTCCGGTTTATCCCGTGTATGAAACTGTCGTTAGCTGCTCTTTGCCTCTCTCTCTATCTCTCTATCTCTCTCTCTATCTATCTATCTATCTATCTATCTATAAGATATTTCTTTATATTTTTGTTATAGGCAGTAATGTATCTCCGATTAGTCAATTAAACTAAAGGGGAGAGGCAGTCGACTAAATCGACTAAAAAAATTACTTTAATTAAAACTAAAAATTACTCTTTACTTTATAGGCTTATATATTTATATTGTTATAGGCATCTCCGATTAGGCAATTAAACTAAAGGGGTGATGCAGTCGACTAAATCGAATAAAAAAAATTAGTTTAATTAAAACTAAAAATTACTTTTTACTTTAATCGACTAAAAAAACTATTAAGCTGATTGTCGAATTTGTTTGAAATGATTCATTTGAATTGTACAAAATTAGGACTGCATCGTATGTACACATTGAATTATTGAAATCATTAATCAAAATATAATTACATTTATTTTAAATTTTAACTAAATATCAAGTGATTATGTTATAGTACAATAACATAATTTTAATGTTAGTTTTGTTAGAAATTTATTATCTTATCTTTCAGAAAGCTTTAAATGCTTATATTTGTAGTAAATAAATAAATCATTAACTATAGTAATGGTTAACTGTTTGAAATATTTGTTACTTTAGTTATTATTTTTCTCGGGATAATATAAATATATATATATATAAACATGTATTTTCATAAAGTTTTCGAAATTAAAACTTATAATAAAATAAATCATTAAGATGTTTATGTTAAAAATGTATTTGAAATGAAAGATCAATTGTTAAGCAGAAATTTCATAATGTGTTTTGCTTAAGATATTAAAGATGCCTAAATCATCTACCGCTTATCGTAGATTTAATTATTTTACAAAAGTTTTTTTTCCCTCCCATTGCACATTTTGCTGGAGGAAAAGTATAAGACATCGTACAATATAATGTTTGATGGCATGTGGTTATGTTATTCGAATCGATATTTCTAATGATCCTCTTCCTGAATTAATGTGTAGATAATGAATGATAAATAGGAGCAACGTATTTTATAATTATATAAGAAAGTATCTTAAGATTTTGCGTTTTATATAATTTACGTTCAGTCGTCTGAAATCTTTCTTAAACTTTTGGTGTGGTGTCTCATAACTTGTAGAATAAAAGGAGAAAAAGAGTTATATCATCAGTTGTTAAAATGGGAACCCTCTTCGCTTCTATGCTTGCGCCTAGGAGCGCTCTTTTTATCAAAATAAGAGTGAGATGAGGAGGAGGACTTCTTCTATCTGGGCGGCAATCAAATTTAAGACCTGACAAATTACATTGTATTATGTATCAGCACTATGTGAAGCTAAATCATTTGAAAAATAGTCTAGTAATCCAGAAACGAACAACAGCTGAATATTGTATGATTCCCCTAAGTTGGCTACTGAGCTTTGGTATCCCACAGACGAAGCATTTACTAATGAGGGGTTAGTATGAAAAAGAGAGAGCAAGGCGTGGTGAAACAACTGTATTGTAATAACTATGACTTGTCTTCAGCTAACTTTATCAAAGCGATCTCTGGTATTCTCTCTAGAAGTTCACTTCTAACCGCCTTCTCATGAGAGAAGTGAATTATTAGGGTTTTTTATTATGAGGAATTGACACGTGTTATTTTTAATAATTTAATATGAATTTATTAAAAGGAACACCATAACAAGTAATAAAATGTGTCTCCTTTTGGACACATGAGTAATATTCATGAAGCAAAGAATGTCACTCATATATCTGAAGAAAATATTTCAAAAGAAAAATTGAAAATATATAATAATATGCTGGCAATTTCATAACTTTGATATGCTAACGCTCCAATTATTCATTGGAACTTTTTATTGAGTGGTTGTTGTACATCTTACTGAAGTATGCAGCTTACTCTATCAGCCTGTAGTGAATAAAACAAAATCTTGCTCTCAAACACCAACTGATAATCTTTAGCCATTTGCTTTCTATTAAGAGAGGCTAGAGGTTTCACTACCTTGAAGATCATTATCACAGGACCTCCACCGAAGTTTCAGTTAAATACTCTTTGTTCCTCTTGTCTAATATTATGCCATTATTACCTTAAGCCATCTGGATAATAAATTAGATTGTTTTTCCATCTTTTCTTTCAACTGATCTCTGTAATAAAATTTAGTTGCCATGTGACGAAGTTTTATCTTTTATATATCGTTCCTTTAATTCCATTCTGTGCTCAAGGTTTTTTTGGTCACTT
>JAOUZG010001441.1:794435-838755 GCA_026289955.1 Argiope argentata | reverse complement strand
TGTGTGTGTGTGTGTGTGTGTGTGTGTGTGTGTGTGTGTGTGTGTGTGTGTGTGTGTGTGTGTGTGTGTGTGTGTGTGTGTGTGTGTGTGTGTGTGTGTGTGTGTGTGTGTGTGTGTGTGTGTGTTGTAAAAATTATTTATTTCTGTCCATCTGACTTACTTTTAAAACTTTCCCTGTCTTTTTAGAAGCAAAATGACTATTTTTCAGAAGCATACTGCAATTAATATGAATTCTGCCGACATCAAAAAGATACCCCCTTCCTTATTAATATGATCCAATTTCAGTTGAATTAAAATCGAATCAAAATTCATTTATAAAAAATTAGAATGACGATCAAATTTCACTCGTAGGTGAATCACTTCTCACTTAGGAATGTTCTTTCACTCTTTTAGCACCTGATATTAAATTCTTTTACAAGAGTATATCTCCGACCTTTTTTGCGTACCAAAAGTTAATAACTCGACCTCTAAGCAGTAGGTTTCATGACTTCTGGCGGATATACCTTCAGTTGGGCGCATTAATGGCGAAAAGAAAAATAAGAGGCGTTTGCAGATCATCTCAATGACATATTTTCCAAAAACTGGAAAGGGTTGCGCACTTTTAGTGCTCATCTCTGTTCAGAGTGGACGCCCAGCAATGGAGGCATTCCTCAGATTGTAAGTTCTCTCCGTGTTGTTGTTTATCTGTGAGAAATGGAAATCTTACTTTTGAAGTTGTTATTCGAATATGATTTTGAATGAGTCTTAATGTTTAATGAGTTTTAATGTAAAATAATTTAATTTTGGGATATAATATAATCTGGTTATTAATAATATTATTTGCCAAACTTAAGTTTTTAAGGCATAGTATTAAAACTTATAATCGTAAAGAGAACAGCATTGCGTACAAATTTTAAAAAACAACTGTGATAATAACAAGATTTTTTTTTAAATTTTATTTTTAAGGAATGATTCATTTTTGACTTCCAAAAATATACGACTTGTTGCTTTCTCCGATTTCTTCGTTTTCAAAAAGAAATAAGATATTCTTTAAATTATAGAATGCTAGCATATACTTGATAAATTGCCTATGCAAAAGCTTTCAAGTATTCTTCGCAAATTCATTTCATAAAATTGTTAGGAAATTTGGCTGAAATTCCACGTTTTACATGCCTCTTGAAATCTAAAAATTTCTCAGCTAGTCCATCAATATAAATTCAGTAAAACCTAAACGCGAAAAAAATGCTTACATTAAATTTATAATGTAATTTTATCATCAAAATTATATATGTAACACTTTTAAGTTCAGTCAATCTATAAAAAAATCAAATGGCATCCTTTTTTTTTTCCTATATTAGACGAAATGTTTAATCGGATGGAGTACTTGTCCATCGTATAAAAGGGAATGTCTTTGATTAAAATCTTATCGCAATATACCTTGTGCTCAGTATTTTTCTAGATATCAATGAACAGATTCGAATAAACAATTGTATTCAGTTCCAAGACGAGTTTTTAAAAATGTTTCATTAACTGATTTCCTCTCGTATATCTAGGCTCTTATAAATTTAAAAAAATATTCCAAATTTATTTAACTTTTTTAATCAATAAAAAAAGCTTTTAAAAAATGAGATTAATAAAAAAAATCTATTTTGAATCAATCATGGTCCAATATTAACTGAATCACGTTGCACTAATATGAAATGAAAGAGACATTTTATCTTATTTAGAGACATTTTATTTAATCTTTAATAATTAGTATCAATACATTAAACTAATTATTTGCAACAGCAAACAAAAACTATTTCATTCATTAATGTGTAATCATTATTTCACTTGAAATACGCGTATTTAGAATGAGTATTTTAATTATTGAAGATTAAAACTGGAAATGAAGGTTCATTAAAGAATTTTTTGTAACATTTCATATAGGAAGGGTTCTTAGGTGTTAGGTGCATTTTTACTTAATATTCATGTTCTTTGCATTAATACATTCTTTAATTTTTTTCTTTTATTATTCTATCCACCAATTTAAAAAATATTTTTTTTAATCTCGCATTACAGTAAAACTTTTAATTCGTCTCCCAAGGCACTATTCCAGAACTTGCAAATTGTCACATTTTAGATTTTAAAAATGACAAATTTAAAATTAATTCTTTAGTCTCTCAACGTCGGTCTATATTTTAATGCAATTAAAAATCCAGCTAATATATTTTTATGTTTTAATCAATAGGGAATTTATTTTTAAAAATTTTAAAGCTGAAGAATTCGAAATTTTAAATCATACGATATTAAAGAATGATTAGAACTGAAAAAAAATCTCGTGAGCGTAATATTATATTTAACCAGTTTTATAAATAAAATCAATTTCAGCTAATTTCACAGAGCGCGTAACAATGAAATGCGACTTTTTTTAGTTCGAAGTTGCTTCATTTTTTAGCTCAGTTCATTCATTACTTATAAATTGAAATGGCAAGTCCATATTATTACTATTACCGATTAAATGTGGAAGCAAAATGCAGAAAAGCACATAATGAGAATGAATTACATTTTGATTATAAGAAGTGATGAGATAGAAAATAAATAAATGCTGACCATCAGCTCAATGAGTAGGTCTTAATGATTTTTTAACTTATTTGTTTCTTCAAATTTTCTTTCATGCGAATGCGCATTGTTGTGGTTGGGCATCATATTTAATATTAATTAACACATATTGCCATTCTGAGCCTTCTATTCTTTGATTGATGAGCATTATAGTTTATAATTTTCTTTATTGTTATATTTTCTCTTTTGTTCGGTCTTTTAAAGAGTCTTCACGAAATTTATTTTATAAAATTCGTTATTTTGGCGCAACTAACAACAATTAAGTAGTTGCATTACTGTGGAGATGTGCTTCCAAAAGAACTTGAAATTAAAATGACGACTGTGTAATTGCTTTCGCTTTGGTGGTTTTATTTTCAAGATGTTTACCTGGGAATATTTAAATTTTTATTTTATTTCACCAACAATTCTTTTTTCAAAGTAGTTCTTGTTCAAACTTTAATTGCTTGGCCATTCGATTTTGAATACTATTTAGCTCACAGCAAATTCAAATCATGTTCCTAAAAAGTGTCCCTCCCCCCCCCCAAAAAAAGCTATGTTTAAATCAAGATTTCTTTCTGTCTTACCTAACATTCGGTTGCTAGCAAATATGATTTTTGTATGCAAGACATGGAAAGTATTGGTATGAAAAACGGCCTTTTTACTATCTTTATTGTGGAAAAAGAGAAACGCATAAAATCAAACTGCGGCTCGGAACCCTCAGTGACAAGATACTTTTCTTAAGCAAATATTCGATCTTTTTGAAGTATTGAAAGTTTACTTGTGGGATTCAGTTTAATGAATGGCCTAAAACGGAATCAATATATTTGGCTTATACCATGCGCTAATTCTAATCATGATCTACTGCCTGATAAACAGACAAACATCCAAATGTAAATGAAGATGCTGCGGTACATAGTAAAATATCTCATATAGTAATCCCCAGCTGTGCTCACCTTAACGTAACGATATGCCTTATCATTTTATTGCATATTCATTTGCTTTTGTTGAGAAAAATGCTTTAACATAGATATCTCGATGTTTCAGTTAAATGAAGTAAATGTTATAATTCCATGAAGAAACCACTCTGTGACTTTACTTATCTGTACCATAAATTCTTAAAACGATAGATTCTCCTCTTGATTGTTTCTGATTGTAACAGTTGAAAAACGCTGTTGACTACATCGATAAATTATGAAGATTCCAAGCGATACCTATTTCAGATAAGTTATTTTTACATGGTTTCCATTATTAAATTTCTAATCCTCTTATTTGGATGGTAATAGCTGTAGATAATCCATTTGTTTCCCGAAATTTTTCTCTACCTCATCATAATTAAGAAGAATGTGTATTATAATCGATAGCGCTCAAAACTATTCCAAAGAGCCTTATTTACAAATGGCAGCACATAAATGGCCGGTCGAGTTGGAGATGCTTTTATTTGTAATATTGAATTGTAACTTTTGAGAATGCATCAAGTTTAGAATCTATACATTTTTAAAATAATCTGAAAACGAAAACTGAGTAATGCTAAACTACTAAACAGGAAATATTTCATAAAAGTACCTGAAAATATTCTATACAGTTTTATTTATTGCTTTTATTTGATATTAATGCTCAAGAAAAAAAACATTTAACATCATTTCTACAAAAGATAGTGAAAGGCACATTTTAAAATTGTAACTTAAATATCTTCTCCGGGTTAAATATTTTTTTTCCCACAATTGAATTCTTGAGCTTTCGGATAATGATTAATTTTTCCTTCATATCCTTTTATATAAAGTAAAAGGAGAAGAGGGAATGTCATTATTTTCCTTATAACCTCTTATTATGATTATCTTTACATATGAATATCAGCATTTTTAGCAGCATCATTTCGATTCTAATCAAATTGGAGATTTACTCTTATTCAAGAATTAGGAAAAAATCTCGGTATAACTTTAATATTTCGTTGTTTCTTACGCTTTATTTTACTACAGATCAATTCAATGAATTAATTATAATTATTATGTCCAAATTTTGTTTTACAATTCTGCTATTCGTTTCGGAGGGAGTTCAAATTACAAGTTTATACCTAATCTCAAAAGTTTGAAAAATAGGTTATTGAAATCCGTATTAAAAATTTATATATGGCCTTCAGAATTAGAAAATTAAATTATTGAAATCAATATTACAAGTTTATGAAAAATGCTTACTACTCATATTTTTTTATATTATTATAAGTGACATCTTTATATAAATTTATCGCCTATAATGTATACTAGAAGATCTGGAATCTAGCACTTTAATTTCATTTCAATAATTTTTTTAAATACTTCACTATAGTTTCTATTATATAAAATCATGAATCAAGAAATAAACTCGAAAAATATACGAAATATGAATATTTGATGTAACAGTTGAAGACAATAACGACGTATGGCATTTTGTGGGAAACATAAAATTTTGTATCGCATACAGCGATCTGAACACAGATATAACTAATTTATACCAATGTTTTTCACTAGTGTTATGTTTTGGAAATTTTAGTGTAATAATTTTGATCTTTAATATCACAGCGATAATAATTTTGTAAAAATCAAAATTAAATTTATGTAGTAATGCGTGTTATAATTTTATTAATACAATATTCCCGCAGTTCTATGCATTAGTATACGAGAGGATCGAAGGTATAATATTTGATTTTTTTTTACAAACAATTCAGATATATTTCTATATCTGTGTTATATTCCTTTGGCTGTATAAAAGAAATGCCCAAAATTGTACTCACGGTTATCTGTAAATGGATCCATGGCATGCCAAATGGAGTGTTTCCTCCAAGTATCCCCAAGACGCTGGCGCGATTGATTGAGAGTTGGCATGTATGGCAAAACACTTCACAAAAATGGCCGTTTGTGAACGATTTCTCCCTCGCCTCGCTTGCCGATTATGTCACGTTTGCGTTTGCACTTTTTGGAGGACCGCTCGTAATTCGGGGTGGGATGATCTAATTTTGGCTACCATCCTCACTTGACGCATCCAGGCGGCGTTTACTGCCGTTGTTCGTTGTCATGTCTCTGGAGGCAGCGTGACGTACTTTGCTCCACAAAATACGACAGGTTATTTGGTATTAGGCTCGCCGGATTTTTGATGAAACCTAATCCCGCAACTTATTCCAAACTTGTCTTCGCAGTTCGCCCCTATAGTGTTGTCTTCGAAGAGGTGGTGGTGTTTCTCAAACGCTTGCCGCTTTAGAACTCTCCTCTCTGCGCGTGTCTTATCTCACCCGACCCGTTTATTATTGTTTTAGCAAATATTTACCTTCACTCGCTGCTGAACATATGCTACTTTTCTTTTGTTTCCTGTCTTAAAATTGGTGACAGCCTGAACTTCAGACTTGGATGTTGTAACCTAGACCTTAACAGTGAAACTATGAAACTTTCTTGTTGTTATTCTTCGAGTGTGGGTGAATCTTGCCGCTTACAAAATGTGTCTTCGATTATTGCGTAAAGAATGTATTGATTTTTAGTGTGCGTTAGTTTTAAAGATTCCTCAAAGCATCTGATTGGTTATCAATATGACTGCGATTTATTGATATCTAGAATTGACTTTTATTGATCGTTTTGAAGATATATTTATAAGCATTGGATATGCTGTCAAGGTTTTTCAAAAACATGAATTGTTTCTGTTGCAGTCTACGCAAAGAGAGGCCTCAACACAAGGACCAACCCACTGTACAGAGTCCTAATGCACAGATCATGTCAGGTAGTGTCTACCATAACGGCACAGGATGCGATACTGGTAAATAATTTTTTTTATTTGCTTGTTACCTAAGATTAAGATTTAATGAAGCAGATAATTTCATGTGCCCTGCTTTCCCGAAAATAAAATCAGATCCTGCTTTCCCGAAATAAATCAGATCAGTAAATGCTTAAAAAAAGATGTATTAAGGTTTATTTTTTGATAATTCTGTCATGTTCAACAATTGCTTTTATTCTTTCGCTATCTTTGCATTATCGTTTAGTGCGCAAAGATGTTAATATCATTATTTGCATTTAATTATATTTTGAATCTCTGTATTTTAAATATATTACATTACTTTTAGATTCATAATTATTTATGTTTTAGATGCTATCATTTGTCTAACAATCTTAACTGGAATTTTTTGTTTAGGCTTTTTATTACTAACAATCTGAAAAAGGTGATAAATTTTATTTTGGGGGAAATGATACTTGTCATTGTTATGGCCATAAAATTGAATTATTATAATAATATTGGTAATATTATGGAAAATTATATATTAACTAATTTAATAACCTAATAATTTCCAGTTTATTTTCTATTTTGTTTACTACATTGTTTCGTATGTTTAAAAGTTAATAAAAGGGTTTAAAAAATCATTTTTAATTATTAATTTTTTTGTCTCGTATTATATATTTTTCTCTCCCCTCGGTGCTTTTTAAGTAATTATTTGCCAATAGCTCAGAAATATTCAGGTGTAAAAGAATGGAGAAGGAGAACATATTTCAAACATTTTGAAAACTGTAGAAATTGGGAAAGATGTATTTAAGTTTATCGTGTGGCCAATAAAAACGTAACATATAAAAATGAAAATTCATTCTCGAAACTTAAGCAATACTTTCCTTGTAAAAAAAAAATGGGGAAAGAGAAAAATAGAAAAGTTTCTCAATATTGTGGATATTAGTAACTTCCAAAGTTTTCTATTGAAAGCCATTTGATTGACACTTGACACTCTGCCCAACAGATTTCAACAGAACGATTCAAAATAAATCGTAAGAGTTTTGCTCCGTTTTAAGAATTTTGCACTTCAGATATATGATTAATGCTGTAGCGGAGCAGAAATAAATAGAAAATGGGAAATCTCTTCGCCAAGTTTTTTTTTTTTTTTTTTTTTTTTCGAATATTGCCTTGTTTCTCAGCTTGAAATGGAATGGTCAAGCATGCGAATTTGGCGAAGCAGTCTCGATTCTTTTTTACCATTTACATTGATTTAACCCAGTGGCGCAACGGGGGCAAGTTTGCAATTATCAATAATGATTAAGAAAGAATAAATAGCTTCTTGTATTATGCTTTCATTGTTTGGTCATATTTCTTTTTAAAAGTTTCATATACATTAGCTTTTTATTTTCTTAGCTTCCTCTTTTAGCGAATAACGCCATAGTCCCGTGCATTCTACGATCACTTCGCTTTTCTCTCCCTCTCTCTTTTCCTTGCCTCCTAAATTAGTAGAATATTCCGGTTGAAATTCAAAAAATCTGATCACTTTTAACTTGATAAATACAAGAAAATGTTTTCATTCCCTACCTTCCAAAATGTGCAAAATGTTTTCGAAGTAAAACCTAATATTACTCCTTGGACTTCATCTTTCAACTGGAAGTATGATGTGATTTGAACACGACTACGTATCGGACATTCACGAATTACGCACAGACACTTACTATTTGGAGAATCTCCACCAATTTGCGGTTCATGCAATGTCCCTTTAACAGTACGTCACATTTTAACTGAGTGCTCTGATTTTAGTAGAGACAGAGTCCACTTTTTTCACTCGTCTGCTTTTGACTTGTCTTTCCTAATTGGAGAAAGACGTCATCCTAATTTGTTTCTGTTTTTTGAAAAAAATTAAAAATTCTAGTGAAAATCAAATTTACTGTTATACTTTTACTTACTTTTTTACTGGATTTTATGATGAATTTTAAAAAAGTGAATTAAATAAAACTCATTAACACTTTTGTTTTCGGTGCAGCATATCCTACAAAAGGATCTTGCGCCAGGAATTTTCTACATCCAATCCAATCCAAAATGTGCACCTAAATTATTTATATCCCTTCCACTTATGTTATGTTACTGGATTAGCCTTATTCAATGGCACCTTAATTGCATAGCAGGATTGAAAAGTCCTTGTGGTACTTATTAAAATGGCATTTTATATAAATTTTATTGAGTGAAATACAATATAAAGTTAGTGGATGGCAGCAGAGATTTAACGTCATCGTGTCAAATTAAATGTACTTTCGTTACTCAAAAATATGCAACATTTTTACGTTTATTCTTTCAATTCGTGTATTGAAAAACTAATTTTAATTGGCATTTCATACCACATTTCAAGAATTATGTGCTAGTTAAATTACATTTACATATATGTATAGTGGATGTGGATAAGGCATTTCATAAATTGTGAGAAATGGCGCGGTTATTAGAATATTCAAGAATATGGATTACTGAAAGCAGTACAGTATAAACACTGATGCTGGTTTCTAAAGGCCTAAAAATCGTCAAAATGTTATGTTAAAAAATAGAAGGTATTTTAAAAAAACGGAGGAAGTATGCAGACAAGCATGGCAAAATCGAAAATGAGCCCAAATCGACTTTCAGAACCATAATTTGGAAATTATTGCTTAAAGAAATTCAAAAAGGCCGTTTAACCAAACAGCGAATGTGGTGCAACTATCGGCAATTCGACTATCGAAATTCAAAGTTCTATTTGAAAGTGAAACGCTGCATAAAAAGGATCTTTTTCCACTGAAAACTATAATCTCTCACATTTGGACTGTGAACCTGTCTGGTTAAAATGATGCAAAAATGATCATGCGTGGAATGCCATGATTTGGAGCTGAGTTTTCTTTACTGCATGGTTCTCATTTTAGTTTGGATAATTATTCTAGAAACTTTACAATCTGGCGAGAATAGAACGCCGGCTTTCCGGCACAGAGGTATCGCGTCTTCCTCGTGTTCTGGGAGTCCCGGGTTCGAGTCCCAATTAGGACATGGTTGTTCTTCTATGTGTGCTATCTGTGAAATGTGTGAATGCCCCCCCCCTGTAAAAAGGGGCTGTGCGAGCGAATGAGTGTGATAGAGCTAGTAGATGCTGTAGTCCTTGCCCATCCAATCATTGACCTGGTCTATCACTACTGGCCAATGTAGGCATGCAACAAAACTAGATTAGAACATTTGCAATGACTGAAAGTATCCTTAAAGAGCAAATTTGCTGAGATAATGCAGTCATTTTAAGCTTCCGCTGTGACCTACTTTTTTTAACTGTTACACTTGTAAAGGTTGAAATGTTCAGACCTGGTTTTTTTTCCCTCATTTGCCATCTTACTAGAAAATATTATCTTCAATACCTTCCTTGTAAATGACAATCTTGGGTATCTTCTTAATGCTATACCAAAGGCCAATTATTTTACATGGCGCTATTATCACTCGAAATTAAAATCGGCGAAATCTATATGGGACGCCGACACCTAGAATCATTCAAAAAATGTCGTCCGCTTTTCATCGTAAATACACTTTATCACAATCACTCCTGGAATATTGCTCAACATGCATTGCTGGAGCATTTGGATTTCAATAAAGGTCCCTTATTAATTTTGTTGTAATTCTGTTCCCGATCCCACTTTTATATCTAGTTACAGTTGCCTTGTTATTAGTTCTTGGTTTCAGAATAGGAAGTTTCCAAAAGAAAAAGATTCTATTAAAGATGTATGAGTGGGAGTAATACTTGTTAAATCCATCGAATCATCTGCATTGCTGGTATTATAGAGCAGAAGATTGAAGAAAGAGGTGTAGCTTAGGTGTTGTCTCCGTCATCTTCCCTGCTTAAAAATATGTCCAGCTCTAGATTGTCCTGGTATTTTTCAAAAGTCGAGATAAATGTAACTAAACTCGATTCATTCTGCACTACATTTCTTTTGATTTGAATTAAATTTATTTTTCCAATAATATAGTTGCATTTGACGATATCTCTTACATGATAAAATGAAAATTTCCTGCCAATTTCGTGATTTTTAGATGAAAAATCATTCAAGATACACGAGTGTTAAAGTTACGTCTGTAATGTTTTGCGTTAATTTTTATTATGATGGAGAAATGTTTTAGAAAATTGTATGGGCATAAATGTGTTTATATCTGTATTTTATAGAATTTTTCATCAATTCTTGGTTTTATTTAGATTTGATACAATTTGATTATTTGATTCTGATGCAAAAAAAAAAAATCATTTAAGCAACTGTTGAGGGAAAAAATGTTTGATATCTTATTAATAAATAATATTTCAGTCGTAATATTAAATGCTATAACTGAATGAAAAATCATCTCCGGAATAAATATTGTGAAATATACTTTTTTTCCTACAAACATTATCGAAAAAATTCTATTGCATCGTTTTATGATTATTGCATTAAGAGTGGCATTCTTAAATTTCGGTTCTCATCATCTCATCTGGTCTGACGTATCAATCCAAATCCATTAGTCAATGATTCATGACAAAGGAACTCTTGTTTTTTTTTGTTGTTTAAAGTGATCTTGGAGAGAGTACCAGATTAAAAAATTAAAAAAGGAGGGAAAGACACATCGAGCATCGAACCGCGATTTCCCTGATACGAAGTTAATACGGTGACGGTCGTGCTGATCGGTTGCTTTACTACTGAACATCTAGCAAGGCCAAAAGGTTGAAGAAGAAAAAAATCTCAGAATTTGCTGGCTATTGTGCTTTAATAATTTTTTTTTATCAATTGATATTATATAGGTGTATTATGATTATACTAAATCTCATTCTTAACTGATTTTTCCTATTATAACTTTCCTTATAAATTTACATTCCATACCTATGTTACTAAGAGAATTGAATGATTACATAATATTGTTGTAAATGTATGATGATTATTTTCGATGGCCGCTGAAAATGAACGTTATTAGCGAATAGACTAGAAATTATTGGTGGCGTTTTAAGATAGATCGCAATTGAAGTTTAGAATCGTTCGAGATTTTTAAGGGCTATAACTAATGGTTGGACACTCATCACCTTTTATTCTGGTCAATCGGCTCTGGCGAGGGAACGCCTCACAATAGAACATTATTCTAATAAGATCAATAGGGCAGTGATCAGTTCTCCGCTCTTGAGTCGTAGGGTTTCAAGTTCGGGACCGGAATGTACCGAAAAACCTTCGTGTAAGGGTGTCTATTGCATTCTAAATCTGTTAGGGCCAAACGTTCTTCCGCTGGTGGAGTGTAGTTAGAGGGTGCCAGCACAGGTGTTGTCCTTGTCATCTCATAGCGGTTCAAAATTGCGAGGTCCGCCCCAAAATAGCCCTAGTGTTACTTTAAGACGTTAAATTAGCTATTTTAATTGTCAATGAATTTAATATAGAAGCTAGAAATCTATAAAATGATTTTTGTTGTTGTTTGATTGTGTGTGTGTGTGTGTGTGTGTGTGTGTGTGTGTGTGTGTGTGTGTGTGTGTGTGTGTGTGTGTGTGTGTGTGTGTGTGTGTGTGTGTGTGTGTGTGTGTGTGTGTGTGTGTGTGTGTTGTAACGATGCAAAATTTCAAAGCTATAATTTTAGATTTAAATACTTTTATCTGTTTAAATATAGTTCAAAATAAATTATTCCAAAAATAGTCGTAATAAAAGTTTTTTTTAATGATATAGGAATTATTTGTAATGTTTTCAGAAAGTATGGTAAAAAAACTTTAGAACTTCCCGTATTCTTTTTAATTAATTTAAAATTTCAAAGAGAATTTTTCAAAATACACCCTTATTCGTACAAAGTTTGATAGCTCTAGATCAAACGATCTTACCTTTAGAGTTTTATTGCACCCTCATTCATTTTTATTATTAGCTCAGGTCGAAGTTAATATTTGTTTTGTCCAGAAGATAAATTCCTCAGTGGCTGTAAAAAAAACTCAAAGCGTGATTACTTGTAAACATTTATAGAAGCAAATACAGCACTCTTTCATTTATTTCTTACTATAAAAGTCCAAATTTTCAATCGTCTGTAAAATAATTTTTATTCATCCACTCGAGTGTAAGTAAATCTTTTTAAACTTGTAATGGATGACATTTGATTTCCATACAGTTTCTTTAAAAATTGATTCATTAATTTTTTATTAATTAATACAAAATTAACTTTCTCGCCAAAAATCTTCATTTCCCCATCGCAAAATAAGTAGCGAATTCAGTTTGTTTTTTCCCCACGCTACTGAGGTTAGGTTTAACCTGTTTTCGGCTGTTTATTTCAAACGATTCTCTTTATTTTCATAATGTTTGATGAATTTAAAATTAAACATCGTTAATTAATCAATTTTTTCGATTCATTCTGAAGTACTTTCGAATTAAAATAATACAGAATAAAGAAAAATTACAAATTTCTGATCTATATTGCATTATCCCAACTGGTGTAGAAAAATGACACATTTTGCGTTGCCACAATTGGCTTTGAATCCTCAATTGGTGTTGAAAATTCAATACTTGTATAATTTTTTGATCCATTATTTATAATAATTTATAATAACTGTTACGCCGGGATAATTTGTTTGGTAGGCCGTTGGATTCACATCCCTTGGACTGCAAGTTCGAATGCACCTGCCGAAGACTCTCTGAATGTGGTGGACGTTACTACAGCTGTCGTGATCAAAAAGTTCATGTCGAGACTAATAACCCTCTTTCCGTTGTAAAGCAAAACACAAGAACTACTATTGATTTAATAAAAAGTAACTAAAAAAATTTAAAAAATGTTCTCCTAAGTAGGAATTGATTTTAAAAAAGTGTTTCCATATGACGTTCTATCTGAAAATCGAATTTGTGCTCTTTAGACACGTATTTCCTTATTTGTAATCACAAAATCCTATACTTAACTTGATATATTTAAATCGGTTCATTTTTGAATTATCTCGTTTACATATTTCTGAAAGTACAGACTGACAGACGATCAACCCTTTATTGGTTTTGACTCTCAATTTGACAGATCTCTACACTATAGATGTTAAATATTTGCACAGGTTATCGTGCTAACGTATATTAATTCAAACAGTCAGGCTTCCTCAAAGTTTTTGCTCTAAATTTAACAAAATTCTGCAGATTTAGTGTAGAGGCCGTATACCAAGCTTCAACCTTCTGGATCAAAACGGTTTTGAGTTATCTTTCTCACAGACAGACAAACATTTCCCAAAAATGTGTTTTTCGAACGCTTGAAGTCTATATAGCGGTGATTCGTTAAAATCTAGAGTTCGAATTTTTCAGCAATTACCATATTTTCTCTATGCTACGTATTCGAAAAAATAAATATGTTCAAATTCTTCATTTCTGAAAAGCGTTTAAATTTTAGTAAATCGTCATTTTCCGTATGAATAATAAAAATTGAATAAAAGTACTTTGTTATAATTTTTATACTGTATCTGCCTGCATTGAAAAAATCCGTTTCTAATTGAAAATCACTTTTTAAAAAAATCTGAAAGCCTGATATTTTTACACATATTTATTATTCTGTAATTTTGCATTTATTTAGTTTATAATATTGTCTAAGGAGTAAAATAAAATATAATGACAGTGGTGTAAACCATTTTAAAATTTTACCCTTTTTAAGTTTTGGAAAAAAATTCATAACTTGGGAAGTTAAACTTCGAAAAAAGAATAAAATTTTTTAAAAAATTTAAAAAAATTCTGGTTTTTATTCGGAAAATCTTGTAATTTGTAATCGTTTTGTGTCAATCTTGGATTTTTGCTTCAGTTCATAGCCAATACCTCAATGATTATATATGGCAGAAAATGAACAATTTTCTTTTCATTTGTTTTTTAATGAGAGTATTTTTAAAAAAAAGATTAAATATGTAATTTAGAAATTTTTAAATATTTTTGTTAAAAATTTTTAAAATATGTTTGTGTGATGCATTACGTTTTTTTTTTTCTCAAATGTCGCACATAAATAAAAAATATAGATATATTGTTTCAAATATTATTATTTAAAGAAAGAAAAAGAAACAAATATAGTCAGATTTCTAAAAACTTATTACCTTGATGGCTAAAAATTTATAACAAAATATTTTTCCTAGATTTATGTTTTATGTTGTTTACTTTCATTTTTGTTACATTTCATTTCTGAATTTATTTTCCAGCTCTACAAAATTTATTAGATTCTCTGGATCAAGTGTGTGAAAAAGTTGATACTCCAGTTGAAGATCATTTGTTTTTATCACAACTTCTACAAAACAGGAATTTGCAATCTCTCATCACTGTATGTGCTTTTTTTATTACATACATTCATTAAATTATTGATAAATTATCGAAAATATTATAAATGACTTCATATATGCTCTGACAAGTAGATTTTTCATTATTTTTCCAGCTGCTTGACAAGCTGTCAATATGGGCATTAAAAATAGTAAACCACTTTAACTGAAATGACGAGTCCAGCTTGTCAGGAACTTTCCTTTGCAGACTAACAAGGTTGAACTGCATTTACCAGAAATTGAGAATTAATTCTTTTTATCAAAATATTTTGGGGAAAAAACATTAAATGTCTGTATCAATTCTGTTTCTTAAAAATAAGAAAATTTAATTAATTGAATGGTGTAGACTGAAAATAAATTTCGTTTCAAAGAATTAATGCCTGAATGGGCACTGTTATTCTTAGGATACTGCATGTTTTTGGTGACTATCCCATTAATAAAAAATTATATTTTGTACCAATATTTGTACTTCATAATAAATGCTGTCAAGCAACTGGAAAAGTATTTAATTTCTGAGATTTCATTCAGTCCTCCTATTAAAAATTAGGAATGTTTTAACTTTTCCATTTGTGCAGATCCAAACATATATGTAGACAGAAACCTACTTTTTTGTGATAATGCTGATTGCTAATCTTATTGATGAACAGTTGTTACCAACTTTTAAGTTTAGCATTGATAATTCCTTTACAAATAAAATAAAAAATTCATTATAGTATATAGTACATTACAATTAGACCAAAAAAATGATTAGTAAGGAGGGAAAAAACTGTTAAAGTTTTTAAACTCTGATCAATTATTCTTTAAAATTAAGGAAATGAAACTAAAAAATTTCTTGCTCTTAAGATGGAACTTCTACAAAACCAACATCTGCAAATTTATGTCTACATATATAAACATCTGCAAAACTATGTCTGCATTTTTGGGTTTGTATGCATCATAAACCCATATAAATTTCACATACTATGTTGAATTAAAAAACACAATATCATATGAGTAAGATCCCATATGAAATTTATTTTGAACACTTAAAGTGATAGTCAAGTGAATTATAAAGTTTGATTTATTGATTAAATGCAATTTTTATGCTTTCTTTTCTATGTTTTGTCATTTATTGCTCTGAAATTTTCTTTATAGGTTCATAATAAAATCAATAACCAGTGTGTTCAACCAACTTATCAAGATGTTATTAGATTATCAAATGATGTAAGAATCTCATTTTTCATTTGAGCAATTTTGGTTATAGTTTTATACAAACTTATTGACTAAACTTATTTCAAATATTTATTTCAGATTTAATGGTAAAAATATTTGTTATTATAACCTTACATCTTGACATTAGTATGTTGCTACATAACAAACATCTATCTCTTTTTCCTAATTTTAGAATTGGAGGGAAAAACTTTTTTTTTTTTGCAACTAATCCGATTTTTGCCTTCCTCTCCCTCATTTATTTTTTTAAATGTTTGGTATGAATATTTGATCTCATATTTATACCAAATTTCAGAATGGGTTACAGAAAATGGAAATCAGAATGAGTTTCCTTCAACTTGGAAAATTGCGATGGATAATGTTGCTTATTAAATTACAATCTGAATATTCTAAACGAATTCTTCTGTATTTATAGGCTTTTTGCTCACATGTTATTAAACTATTGTTTTGACAATTTTATATCTATTCGTTTTTAAAATATTTTGTATGAATATTTACAGGTTAAAGATTTATTATCATCTGCAAACTCTCCAGACTCAAAAGAACTGAAAGATTTATTAGAAAAACCTCATGTAAAGGTAAAATGTTAATTTAATTATTCGTTAATTTTCAAACTTTCTCTAAATCATTGCATCTATTCATGTGTTTTACTGCAAATCAGATGTTTATTGTCATTATATAATTTCAAAATAATCATTTGTTAAAAACTGGATTCTTCATTAAAATTTAATAGATGAATTAATTGCATATTACACTTAATTGAAAAGAACAGTGCTTGTTTAGGGTTAATTTAACAAAAAGAAACTATTATCAATAAAAGTACCTTCAATTTTATTTATTATCTTGGTATTTTACTGATAATTAAAGAGCAAACTAAAATTTAAAATAGATTAATTATCCAATAAACTGTTTTTTATTTCCATTGATTTTTTAATGGTCTGTAAAAGACTATTATAGAAGATTTTTATTAATTAAAATATTGTAGAGAAGATTTTAAAACTTTTTGCTTAATTTAGAGTATGGAAATGATATTGCTTATCTTTGTATTGCAGGCTTTGTTTCAAACTCATGATCAGGTAGCCAGGAAAGATTTTCTTCCAGCTTTACCAGATGTGCCTTTTGAAGTGGATGAAGATGATGAGAGTGTTAAAGTTGTTCAACTTATTAAAAACACTGAACCTCTAGTAAGTGTATATTTTAGCCTGTAGTAAATTCCAGTTTTCATTCTTCGAGAGTTTTCACTAGCTGATGCCCACATTTTGTATTTTATTCAGGAATGTCATTTTTTCCACTTAAGTTATAAGCTATTAGATTTTTTATTAATATATGAATTTGTTTGAAAAGCAATTTTGTAGATCAAAAACTTCTGAAAAATAATTTAGAGACTTATATATTGTGGAGTGTGGAAATGTGTGCTTTGAACTAATTTTTTTTATAATTTAAAATATTAAAAATAAAGCATTTAGACCATTTTTTTTCTAATAACTTCCTTCAATGTTATTCACTATTTTATTATGACACTAAAAAAATTGTTCTTGAAGAATACCAATTTTACTTGTTAAGCAATTATTTTTGAATTCTATCTATTCAATTTTGCTTTCGAATAATTTAAATAGTAGATTTGACTGCTATATTATAATTAATATTGTTTTCATTATTTCATCAAATGTTTAAATCCATTTGTGAAAATTAAGGAAGAAGGATATGTTTGTTGTCTATATAAATAGAAGAAAAGTACTTAGACAAATTGCAGTAATACGAAAATTTAAAAAAGGATAAACTAGTCATGTTTTTAACAACTATTGTGGGAAAATTAAAAAGCTACCTGGATTATAGCTTCCAACTATGTCCCCCTATTTTAAATTCTTTTATTTTGCCTTCAGTCAAAAACAATTTATTGGGTTCAGTTAAAATAGTGTGTGTATGTTTTTACTTTAACTGAAATTTCTAAATTTATTTTTTTAAGCTATTTTGTCATTTTAGATAAAACCTGTTCAATTGCTTTTTTTAAAAAAAACGAGAATTAATGATTAATGATATATTGATGCATTGCTCCTTCACCTTTCACAAATTGCATATTTAGACAATCTTAATGCTTTGGTAAATGCAAATAATAAATACTATAAAAAATTGTTACAACTACTTGACACCCAATTTTAAAGATATGAAAATATGGCATTCAATAGCATTTTTAAAATTCAAAGTAGTCATATACTCTCTTTTTGAGCTAGTGGTGGATTTTCAACTTGTTTAATTAAACAGTTAGCTGAGGCTGATATGGGAAGGGGGGCTCAAACAGATGTATTTAAAAAATATTAGCCTAGTTGTGTAATAATGGCATTGTAAAATTACACATTTTGTGAATTGTGAAATATTAGGATTGTATTAATGCTTTATGAATATAACTCCTATTTGTTTCAAAATGTTTACATTTTTTTATAAATGACAAACATCTTTTAAAATAATTGCATAATATTTTGACATGTGTATATTTTGATGACATAATATTCTCATATGATATTTCACATATATATGCTTGTATAATCGTTAATATATTGTTAAATTTATTTTTAATGTATTATTAAAAATGACATTTCTTTATTTGTGCTACTTAGGGCCTCAATCTGTCAATTCAGAAGATTAGATTCACATTTAAATAATGTAAAGTATTTTGCCAATGCTTTATTTCTGCATGTATTTTTTAAAGTGAAAAGAAAGTGTATATGAACTATGAGCTAAACCAATACATAAAATCATCCAATGAGAGAACATAGGTTCTCCTTCAGTTATTTAAATATATTTATATTAGTGTGAAATCTTAATATAGTATCAAAATAAAATATGATTATATATTTGATAACAAACATTATCAGAAAAGCAAAGACATACATTATATTTAATTTTAAATAAATTAATACATCTTTCAAATTCCTGTCTAAAAGGAAAAATTTTCTTGTATATTTCTTGTAATATCAAAATGAAATAATGTGGTAATATATTTGGTGGCAAACATTATCAGAAATTGTAGGAATAATTTGTCTAAGAAATAAAAACTGTATTGAGAAATTAAAAGTAACGCTTTAATAAATTGTATTCTTGATTTAATTGCAAATTTATGTATAATTTTCAGGGTGCAACCATAAAAATAGATGAAGCATCTGATGCTGTTGTTGTATCCCGCATTGTTAGAGGAAGTGTAGCTGACCGCAGTGGTGAGTTTATCTGAAATATATTTTTAAAAGTTATTTCACAATAATTTTAACTCATTAAAGCAGTGTTTTTTTGTTATATATTCTTTTAAACAAAATTATATTTAGATAAGCTTCAGTATCTATTTGCGTTCATATTTGAGCCATGTTTCAGCTGAGTCCATTGTGACTCAATTAGAAAGTTTGAAGTTACATGTGTTTAAGTTACATTTTTGCTGCTTACCAGAAATTATAAATTGTAGGGATTGATCATTGCAACTTTCAATGAAAATGAAGACCAAAAGTTCAGAATAAAGATTTTTTTATTTACTACTTTTATTATTATTATTATTATGTTCTGCAGTCTTGTTTAAATCATAGCATTGAATTATTGTCTCCAGTTTTTTGTAAATGTGTTATTCTATTTCATATAGATTTGCAAAATTTATTACTCTCTATTTACTCACAATTGAACTCTCTATTTGCTATTTGAATTTCAATGTGCCTGCCATTTTTCAGAATCATTCTACTTTGCAAATTCAGTTCTAAATGTTACTGCTGTGGTTTTACCAATTATTAGCATTTATTATTAACTTTCTAGTGATGAAGTAATTTTTTTTCATTGCTCAAATAAGGTTGCATGTAAAATTTTTCTTTCATTAAAGAGTGAAGACTTTTTTTGCTACTATATTAATGCATATTATATCTTATCAATGTTTAAAATAATAGCCTTATGCATTCCTCATTACTGTTATCATGTAACATTACAGTATGGAGAATATTTTTTAATAAATGTAAACTATTTAAAGCTATAAACATAATTTATTGAATCATAAATGCAAGTTTCGTTTGGACTTTTTTTATCATCAAATCAAAAACTTATCATCAAACTTAGTTGATCTTCAGTTTTTCGTGTACATAATAAAAGGAGGGAAGAATCTTGACTTTATATAGATATATATATTATTTTGTTAGAATAATTTGTATTACTCCATTGCATTGCAGGCCTTATAAATGTGGGTGATGAGCTGAGAGAAGTAAATGGTATTCGTGTTAAAGGAAAGAGTCCATTGGACATTCTAGCAATTTTGGTAAGTTGTATTAAAGCCTCATGGGAAAAAAATCTTTTAAAATAGTATTGATGTGAAAAAAATTATTGGCAAAAAAAACACAATATGATTTTTTTTGTTAATAAAATAACTTTTGAGATTTTGTGCTTCTTCAGGTATTTTCAAAAGCAGTTTTAAGATTATTTATCATAGTGTAGACCAGTGTTTCACAACCTTTTTTATGCCAGGCCCCACTTTAACCTTTCTAAAGCTTTCATGCCCCCCCTATGTAACATACATAATATTTAACATTAAAAAGTTGAATTGTTCACTTAAGAAACATAATTGATGGATTCTAGGAATAAATCATGAAATTGTTAAAAAAAAACTGCAGTAAGTAAAATTTCAAAACATATAATGAAAAACTAATTACTATTTAAAAATTTGCTTTTTTTTTTTTTTTTTTTTTTTTTGTAAAATTTGGCATTGATATCTAGAATTACATTTAAATGACCTAGAGTGAAAGGGTTAAAATTGTATCAAGTCCATTTTCAAATTGCCCCCTCCTCCTGTGGGGTGTGGGCCCCACATTGGGAAACACTGGTGTAGACTGTATTTTCTCTTATATTTATATATTTTTCAACTATCATGTATTTCACTTGCCTTAAGTATACATTTAGCTATTTATTTTGAAAATTTATTATTTTTTAAATATATTTTCATTGAACATTTTATGATTTATGGAAGTTAATAAATTGCCATATTGAGTTATTTTCATTTTTATCTGTTATTTGTTGTATATATTTAATCTTTTCTCCTTTTCTTTTTCATGATGATTTGGCTATTGAAATAATAGGAGGTAAGAATTTTTCAGGTTTTTTTTCTCTTGTTTCAACTTTAGTATCTTAAAGCTCATTTCATTTAGATTTAGAAGTCAAAGTCTAATTTTTTTTCCTGAAAAAATAAAAGAATCCATAATTTATTTACTTCCCTAAGAATGTAAAAAATATATATATGAGTTAACTTGAGGGTCTTATAACACAAATAAAGTTTCATAAATAAATATACCTTTAGCATGTTTTTTCTTTGTTTTTTTGGCAACAAAGTTAAATTTCAAAATATTGACAAATAATTATCTCTTTTTTTTATTACCTTTATGTCCTGTTTGGCCTTTAATGTCACAAAAATATGTCATACCTGCCAAATAAGCTAAGTTAGAAGTTGGTTAGACTAGTTGAAATAAACTAATTAATTTATTAGTTTTCTGTTAAAAAATTCAACTTTTTATACATTTATTAAAAAGTGAATGGCTAATATCTAAACCATATGTTTAAAAATTTATCTCTTTTTTTAACTTGGAGAAGGAAAAAGGCAGATTACTAAAGTTCATTATTATTATTAATGGATAGATTCATTATTATTATTTATGAATAAGTTATTTCATCGTTTATATAATAAACTTTCTTTCCCATTAGCAATGTCGTGAAGGCACAATCACTTTTAAACTTGTCCCAGGAGTGCCTCCAAAGCACGCACCTTCTGATCAAGTGAGAGCGAATTTTGTTTATGATCCCATGTTGGATTCATTAAATCCAAAACCCGAGTCTGGTCTTGCCTACCGAAGAGGGGATATCTTGCATATAGTCAGTCGTCAGGATCCCGACTGGTGGCAGGCCCACTTAGACAATGATTTAAGAATTGGAATTATTCCTAGTCCTAGTCTTTTGAAAAAGTAGGTATTAAAGAAATAGCTTGATTTAAAATTCAATACTTTTATGTATATATAAAATTAATTTTTTTGTTTTTATTTCAGACGCCTCTCTAACTTTCAGAATGGTAATTTATGTAAAAATGACAGAAATTTCAACAATTATATAGGTAAATTACTTGTTTTTCTTTATTTTTCTCTAGTGAAAATCTGAAATCATAAAATATAAAAAAAGTACATATGTAATTCCTTTACTATGTTAATTGCTTTATGGTCCTTTGTTCTAACACATCTCCTGTTTATATAGATGCTTAAATTAAAAGTTTGCAAGTTTTTTGTTAAATTAATCTCTAGTTCAAATTTAACAGTTTAGAAGCAAAGTATATTTCAGATAGAATAACTATAAAGAATTAAAGATACCCAAATTGAATATATCTCAGTATGCTTTTCACTTTTCCTCTAGTGAATTTAAATATTGGTGTTTTAAAATTATTAAAAACTTATTTTGTTTGATTAGATCCCGATGCCAAAGATATTCCTGTTTACGAAGAAGTTGCATTGTTACATCCTGTACCTGGAAGGTACAGACCTATTGTTCTTATAGGTAATTATAATTAAATTTTATTTATAATAATTTTATCAAATTAGTTTTGATTGGTTAAATTTCTTTGTATATCATGTCTCTATTTTTATTGATTTATCTAATAGGCTACATACACAACTTCCAGACATAGAAATTTTCATTATTATTATTTCACTATTTAGTGAATTTTTACAATGTCTTATAACAAATTAAAAATTTGTTAACTTATTTTATTTATGAATTACTATTTGTAATTTTTCCACCTGCTATGTTATATTTTGTGCTTATATTTTAGAATATTTAACCCTTTAAAGTTCACATTAAGTATAATTACTGTTAAGCAGTTTGCATATGCTATCCTTTAAATACCCTTTAAAGAAAAAAAAATCTCCTTTTCTTATTAATATTTTCTTGGATGTAGCTATGTAGCATTTATAATTTTGCAGAAAAATTTTTATTGTTAAATGTTCGAAACATATTTAAAAAACATTTCTTCATAGTTATATGACAATAAGGATTAATCTTGACAGAAAAATGATAAAAAAATATTTAAATACTTGTATTTTATATTACTCACTATAGTTCTAGGATTTTTTAGTTTAATATTTAACATGTGTATAAAATATTTGTAATATAGAATGCTGTACATTAAGTATTTTACTTTGCATTTTGTCTTGTTTTTTGTAAAACATTTTTCATTTATTATTTAGGTGCCCCTGGTGTTGGTCGCAATGAATTAAAGCAGAAGCTTATATCTTATGACCCTGTGCACTATAAAACTACTATTCCACGTAGGAAGTTTTGTATTTTTTATTTTTATTATTATTACTTCTTATTACTTTTATTTTGTGAAAAAAAAAGTAAAATAATTTCTTAATTTTTTCAGATACGAGCCGACTTCCTAAAAGTTGGGAAGAGGAAGGGAAGGAGTATTATTTTGTTTCTCGGGAAGCTATGGAGCAGGGCATCAGAGAAGGAAAATTTGTTGAATATGGTGAATATAAAGGAAATTTGTATGGAACAAGTTTAGAATCAGTCTTTACAATTGTCAGATCGGGGCGTGTTTGCATTTTAAATCCTCATCCACAGGTAAATAATATCATTTATTGGTTAATAATAGAATCTTTGTACATGAAAAATGATTACATAAATGACTTTTTTTTAATACATCATATTCTACTTTTTACATGTTTGACTATAGCATTGATAAAAAATTTCTGTTTTAGATGTATGATTAATCCAAAAGTGAAGATTATTTTTTCAAATGGTCTTTCTTCTCCCAAAACATTTGATTTATTTATTAAAATCATTTGTATCTATACAAATATTTGTCTCTCGTGTAATCTAGCTATCATATAATTTTCATTTGAAAAAAATTTTCTTGAAAAATGTTGCTTCTTAAATATTTTATTGATTTGTTTCTTTTTTTTTCATGTATATTTTAAATAAATACTAAACAGCTGATGCTCTCAGCTTATTAGATAATGATTTGTTTTATAAATAAAATTTAAGCTATCATGTTTCGATTAATGACAGTTTTAACGTTTTATATCAATAATTTAGATTTAAAGCTCTCCAATATATAAATTTCCAGCTGGTATTTCTCGATTGTAAACGGTTAATTTTTAAAGATAATAACTGAAACTAAATCTTCCAACAAATTATTATTATAATCCAAGTATAAATTGTAGCTTTTTCCCCTTTTTAGACGAAATAATTTTCTTCAAAACCAGAAAAGAAATGTAGGTTTGCATGCAGGTAGTTTTTAAATTATTATTAGCATTGTTACTAAATTAATAAATTGTAAAATTACAAAATTTTATATAAACCACAATTTCTTTGAATTATGAAATACTATCATTATGCTAACACTATACTATTATAAAAATACTGTATACAAACATTGATCCCAGTTAATTAAATAAATAAATACACTTGCTTTATATATATATATATATATATATAGTGTGTGTGGAGAGAGAGAGACTAAATAATGATACTCTTTTTCTAGCTCTAACAGTATGCGCCAGTATGCACTGTAATTCACAACAAACTTCCATCCTTATTAATAATAGATATATCATAATTATGTGCTGTAAGAAATATTTCCCCTTTATATATTTTTTGTTTTCTTAATCTTAGTATGGTACAGATCTGTCAATAGAAAGTAATGTTTCCTATTACTGTTTGTTACAAAACATATTTTGTTCCATTTTTTTAATAAAATTTATGTATGGGCATGTGTATTTTTTCAAAGCGTCAACCCCAAAGTTTCATTAGTTATGTTTTACACTCAATAGAATAGTTAAACTATGCTATTTCTCTCACTTTATCTTTATAATGCTTCAAGTCACTGAAGCATTAATTAAATATCTTCTTTCTTTATTGTATTTACAGTTATTATAAATTTCATTTACATCTAACTTGTATTATTATTAGTTACTTTTTGAAACATTTAATTCTTTTGGTATGTTTTAATTGAAAAGGCTAACAAATTACTTTCTAAAAAAAATGCTATAGGTAAAGTCCTTTGAAATTGATTCAGTACTTCAGAAATGAGTTTATTTGCTAATTTAATTTTCTATGATGTTGCTTAGGCTTTGAAGCTGTTGTGTACAGCAGAATTGAAGCCTTATGTTATTTTTGTTAAGCCACCACCTTTTGAATTGCTCAAGGAAACAAGAAATAATGCTCAGTCCTCTTTTGATGAAAATTATGCACGAGGTTTTACTGTAAGTTTGTCTCATTTTTTCTCTTCTTTGGAAGTATATGTATCATAATGTAATAAATTTCAATATTGTTTCACTTTTTAAGGCTTTATTAATAAGGAAAGAAAAATTATTTTATTAAAAATTTTCTCTTTTGTTCTTATTATAAACAGATTTATCAGCACATGAGCTAGTTAAAGCAGATCGGAATTTTCATCCTATAATGAATCATTTCTTTAAAAATAATATTTTTAAAAAAATTTCATCAGGTAAAAACTTTTCTTAGTATTGATAAAAATTCAAAGGGTGAAAAATTTTTAAATCATCAACACAATTCATATAAAAGTTTCATAATTTGATTATACAGAATCTTTGTCATGCTTTGAAAAACTCATACCAGATTTGTGAATATATTATTTGTAAACGGAACGCCTTATCACATATCCCAAATCAAATAGAAACATCTGTTAGTTGCCAAAATCTCCCCTTCATCATAATCTATCCTTGTTTTTATAAAAATTTCACAATTTTTTTTTAAATTCAGAATTTATTCTTGGGTTTTGTCAAGTTTTGATTTATCCACAGATCATGGATCTTTTAAGAAATTTCATAAATATTATTAAAAAGTAATAACCTTAATATTTTCAATATGACATTAAATTTCTTCATAGGATAACTAATTCATGAAAGCAAGGTAAATTTGTGGATTTTAACTTTTATGAAAAGTGTTTAGATGCTAATCCAGCTTACTTTGCTTTAGCAACTGCTTTTCTTCTTTCCTGACATAGTAGAGCACTTTTTTTTTATTCATTTGGCAAATATTTACACTAAATACTGAACTAAATTTCTCTCAAGTATCTTAGTTTCTTTTAGAAGGTTTATATATATACTACATATTTACTGTTGTTTTACTATAATAATTACTGTTTTTAATTTAATAAACTATTAATATTTTCAACATTATAAAATATTACTCTACTTCAGTAAGACACATTTGATGGTTGATGGTAACAAAGGAGAAAAATTTTTAAAAAAATTGCAAATGGTTTTTAGAGTAAATTACTTATGGATTTTTTTTTCTGTCATTTTGTAAAGTGTGTGTTAGAGAATTTTAGGATTATTGAGGTTCATATATGACTTTAAAAATGCTTAATTTCAATCTTACTTTGATGTGGAGTTGTTTGTACTGATTAGTTATTAAATAAAAATTGTTGAAATGATGGATTGAATCTAAGAAAAGAATAAAAAAAATTGGCCCTATATTACATACATATCTTTACTATGCCAAGGAAATATGCTTACATAAATTAAAAGAGTGCATAAAATGTATTTTGAATTTTAATTAAATACTTTAATTGTTTAAATTTAATTAAAAGCTTTGTCTTTTTTCATATTAGAATTGTAAGAGACAAATAATTTCAGTAACCAACAATAAAATGATAGTTGATTTTTTTTTTCTTTTTTTTTTATTATGATATCTGCTCATGCTATCTTCCATATTATTATTTAGGATAGAGAGCTGCAAGATATCATTGACAATAGCTGGCATATTGAAAGGGTATATGGATACCGATTTAATGCTACATTAGTAAATGAAGAAATTAACAAGTCATTCAAAGAACTTTTGTCAATTGTAAAAAGAGTGGAGACAGAGCCTGATTGGGCTCCAACTAATTGGGTGCTAGATCCTTAGTCCTGCAACTAACAGTATTAATGAAGAGAGACTACAGTTTTGATGGAATTTACTTATGTTATATGTATACAAGACGTGTAAATTCTTGAAATGTAAATTTCTTTTATAATTGATGTTTTAGAAGGTTATGTACAGTTAAAAATGTGTATTTAATATTGAAATACGTTACTTTTTGATGTATTGGAGATATCATTATAGTTTTATTGATATTAAACTCCTATATATCTGATGACTCATTTGCTAAAACGGAGATGTAGAAGTTGTTATATAAATACAAATATATGCATGTAAGCAAATGGAAGTAGTTAATCATTAGTATTTATTTCCCATTAATTAAATAAAATAAGAAAACTGATTATGGAATAGATCCTAAAATTTTATATTTCTTTAGAGAATAAATCTTATTATTATTTTCTTTTTTTCGCATTTCATTTTTTAACATTTATGAAAATCTACAAAAGATGTTATTGCTCTTAAATTTTAGAGTTATGTAGATTCAAAATCTTAATTGTTAAGTTTAATACAGGAATTATATTAGTAAACAAGAATTATAAGAAAATGGAATTTTAAAAGGAGTGTGAACATAAACAGGGTTTTAAAACTTCAGTGTTTAAAATATTACAAATACATTTTTTCATTATATGGCCGTTTGTGTAGAGTATTTAACCCACCGTGTATATGTGTGGTGTTTTGTGGAAGTTTAAACATCCTAATCCTCATACATTTTATCATTGAAAAGTATGTAACTGCCTATTTTTTTTATAATGTACTAAAATGTGTAACTATAAAATTTATAGCTTTAATTTTTAAAAATATTGTTACAGTTTTTATTTCATAATTAGTAGTGTTTTTAAATGCTTTTTTTTACCTGAGTGATTGATTATTTTGGAAATTGGTATTGTATTGCAGTTTAAATTCTAAAAGTATCATAATTTTAAAATTATTTCTTACTGAGATTATTTGAAAAGATATGGTTAAAACAAAAAGGAATGTCTAGTTAATATACTCATTTGTTTTATTCCAACAGTATGTAAAACCAAATTAGTTCCATAAAAAATTATGAATGATATTAACATTGATTCTTTTTTTTAATATGACTTTAAAAAGGCCATTTATAGAAATATATTTAATACCAGAATACAAGTATAACATTAGCCAGAATTGTCAATTTTTGGTATTAAAGGATTAAGTAATAAGAAAATTTTAATTTTGAAAAAAAAATGCATACTCAGATTTGATATTTAAAATCTGTATTTCAATGTGTGAAATGTATCTTACTAATCTATAAATATAATTTTTTTTTTCGTTATGAATATCGCACTCTTGTTACATATTCTTCAAAATTTGTAAGCAAAATTAGTTTCTAAAATTACTAAACTTGAAAACTTTTATTAAAATTCAATAAATAGCTGTGTAAAATTTCACTCCCTTATTTATGATCTCAAATCAGACAAAGTTCAAATTTAGTTTTCCACAAATTCATAACAAATATTTTTAAAGAAACTGCAATCACAATTTTTTTTCACTCAAAAAAGGGTTAAGTATGGAAAAAGTTTTGATTAAATTATTTTATGCATTTTTTTAGTTATAATTGATGCTTGGAGGATAATGTTTTTTTTTGTGTGTGTATATTTGTTTCTTTTTATACTTGATCAAAAATTAAGCATTTGAGCTCTTATAACTTTTTGAAGACATTTTTTTAAAGTCTGTTATTAAATAGAGTTTTTTACTGTTAATTTCATGTCATGCATTTGCTATTACGAAACAAAAAGGTATTATTCAGATATGTTAGATTTGTATGCAAATTATATGAAATATAGCTATATTTCAGCCTAAAAAGTATTAAAATTGCTTAGATATGAATAGTATAATGAAATTGAATTTATTATACTAACAACTGCCAAAATTTTATACTAAATTTACTTTTCTTTTTTTATAAATTAAGATTGTTTTTTTTTTTTTTAAAGTATAAATAACCTTTTGATGATTTTTAAAAAAACACAACTTATTTTATCTTCAAATTAGTAAGATTATATTGATGTTGATGTCAGCATTTTGTTTATAAATTAGTTGTCTCTTTTATTATTTTGCAAATACAGTTTAATATTAGCATAATTGACTTAAGCAATTTCTCAATTTGCATATATCATTAATAAATGTTTCAGACATTTTATATTATTTGCATTTATTTTTTAAAAAAAGTATAATTGTTTTTTTATTTATGCTCTAAATTGTTTAATTGGGTGTTGCCATTTTGTATGATTTGTATATGCTTCAATATTAACTCATACAGAATTATGCTACATTTCATTATTTTAAAAACTATTTGTGAGTTTTTCTTGCTATTTCTTGCTATCTCATTTTTTAAACATCAAAAATATAAAAGCAAAGTTTTATAGCTATTTGTGCCAAAATATTATAGATGTATGAAACCATAATGGCACTCTATAACTCTGCTATACAATATAGTTGCACAATACTACCATGTGTTACACTGTCTGAACTTCATTTTCATTCATATTTGCCAAAATAAAAAAGACATTTGACATTTCATCTATATTTTGCTTTTCAAATCTGTAACAAGTTTGGCTTTCTCATTTAAAGCATTTAAATAAAATGTCAAGATTTTTTTTTATCCTTTTTACTATTTTTCTATGTATATAATATACTTTAGTGAGCTATTATTTTACAGTTTGTAAAATTGTTTGAAAATTCGACCAAATAAATTGTGGGAAAATCAGAAATGCTTATACACCATATAAATAATAGGATTAGTGTCTAAATTTTTTTAACTGAAATAACTATAACAGCTCAAACTTCAAGGCAATCAAACTTTTATTGTTTTTTATAAAACAAAATATTTCTAGTGCTTATGTCCAATCAAAATAATCTAGTGCAATATTTGTTTTTTCGTTCCAACTTTTATCATTCATTTTGTTTATTTTTAGAGTGGTACTAAATGTCTTCCATGTACAGTGAGATATTGATGCAGTTGTATATTCATCTATATATGTTGCATATATTTATATTATGAAGTAAAATTTGAATACGCACTGTTAGTTCATCCTGAAAAAGAAGTCTTAAATTTGGTTTCACATGCAGTTAATTTGAAATTAATTTTAGCATATTTTAATACTTTTCTTTCTTTGAATTTCGTTAGCAATTGACTTTTGATTTTTTCCCCCCTAGAATTGAATAATAAACTGTATTTTCATGTAAAAAGGAATTAACTTTAAATATATGTATTTCATTTTTTATATTATATTTATTTTCAATTTTTATGAGAATACCAACATTCATTTTTCATTCATGTTTATTTATAAATGATGGAAATAAATATATATTCTTTTAATATTGCTATTAATTATTTTTATCAAAATATTTTTTCAAACTGTTTTACTTTATTATACTTTGAATTATTGCATATTTATATTACAAAATGCTATGAAAAATAATGGTAGCTATATTTACTAGTCATTTTTTCATTTCTCATAAAATTTGTTTTTACCCCTTAGCATTTTCTCCAAAATAATACATTTTAATATAATACCCGAATTTTCAAATGAAAATTTAATCTTAAATAATTATTCTTTCAGAAAATTAAATTTTTAAATTAATTTTTTTTAATAACATTATATGCAACTGTTCTTTAAACATTTTTTTATTAATTTATCACAATTTTCACTCATTATTATAAGGATTCATTTTTGTTGTGACGGAAAGCAGCATTTCTGCTTTGATTTTCCAATTTCTTTATTTTGACAAATCATTTAACAAAAGCAACTGGAATTTATTGCATGTACTGTTATGCATTGTAGAAAATTTAATTATGTGTGTTGCAATTTACTATGAAAATGTTCTTTATTATTTTTACAGCATTTATATTTATAATGCCATAAAAATTATAAAGAATGTTTTTTATTCTCTGCACTCTTATATGGTCATCATGACTAAAAGAAATGTTCAAATATCAGTATTCTATATCACAAACTTGAGAAACAGAATCATTGTAACTGAGCCAAATCTTGATTGGCCATTTATTTGAGTGTTTGTATAATCTTTTAGATATGACTTAAAAACTATAGACCTCATAATTTTGAATCTTAATCACTAATGAGGTCTGCACCTGAGTTTCCCAGACTTCTACACCCTTACTATTTATAAATTTTTTTCTGGTGCTTGATAAATCTTTTAAATAAGTAATAATGTTTCAATTTTGAAACATATGCTTTCAATATTGATTTTCGACCATATTTTAATGAAAAGGAATTCCTAACAGCACATAGATAACCTTTCCATCAAATCAGCATCTTTAATAATTATTAAGAACCTCTTTTATATGCAGAATTTTTTTTTCAATATTAAAGAAATATGCTATAGAAAATATTTTGTTTTTTTGGTAAATGAATGTGTACGTATTCCATTAAAAGTATTGCTTATTTGTGAATATATATACTTCAGGTGTAAAACTGATTTGTTGATTCAGATGAGTTATAAACAATATAGTTAATTAATGCTAACATTCAAATTCCTTTTTTTTTTTTTTCATTTTTTAGTAATTTTGTACTAATTTGTATTATATTTCTAGTTGTTTTGATTTTATTTAAGAATTGATTCCCAAAGATTTTACTAATATATGCATTTCTGTATTCGCATATTTCTTCCACATAGCACATTCTTTTATGCTGCGTGTTAAACTAATTGCAAATCATATAACATACTTTATGTTAATTTTTTCATGCTTTGCTGACGCAGTGGTGTTGATTTTGATTATTATATTCTAACTCATGTTTATATAGCTTTAAATGCATAAAAAAATTTGTATTTCTAAAAATGAAATCTGAATTGCTGATAAAAAAAAATGTTGCATTTATTTGTATTGTAAAATGTTTTTTTTTATTTAAGTAGTGGCTTAAAACAAAAATTCTGACATGTTTGCATTTACTATATGATAATCATTATTGTAGAATTTTAAAAGAAAGAGACGCTTTCAATTAAATGTACACCTCAAAAAGTATTAATACTTGTTACATCACTTGTTAATAAAACAATTTGTAATTGATAACCTTTTAAACCTTTACATTTATCTTTGTTACCCAGGGCTATTCTTGATTTGTTGATTCCTAGGTGTTCAAAAAATGCAAACTATTTCTATAACTTAATTTTTAATTACATACATATTAATTTAACAATGAAAATGGTTGTTGGAAAAATGTATTATTCAGTAACTGAGATTGTCAAAAATATTAGGAAATAAACTAGTTATTTTATTGATTTTAAGCCTTATATTATACGTAAATTGTTCATAATTATTGATTTAACCTTTTTAAATTTGTCAAAAAATTATTGCTGGATTTAGCCATGACAATTTAGACACCTAGTGCATTAACATCACGAACAGCTCTGACAATACAACAAATATTAAAAGTATTTACTATTGCTTCCTGAATCATTGCTAAAACATTTATTCAAAGTTGGGTTACCAATCTTTAATATTTTGTTACATATTTTCATTTCATGTAATGATATTTATGTAACATATTAAAAGCCTTAGAACTGTTTATAGATTCAATTATTTTACTGTGTTTTATTTTCTATTTAATTTTGCCAAATCTTTAAAAATTATTTGTTTTCTTGATTATTATTGCAATAGGATTAGTCACAGAAAAATACAAGAGAATATATCGAAAAGTATAGCAGTAAAATAATTGGAAACAAAATTATGAATAATTATTTTTCCTCTTAATTTTAAAAATAGATAAGTTCTAGCTGGTGTGCTTAAAAGATAATTTTTATTGCTGTGGAAAAGAGAGAGGGTGCAATCAGAAATAAAAATTGTATTCTGTGAATTATTATCATAGATAAACTTAGAAAAGAATGTTTTTTAAGTTTAAAAAAAGGCAATGCTTTCTTTGGAGAGAAGAAAAAAACATTATCATTACAAACTTATAAAGTATGTAATCATTATATTATTTGTTGAATGTTACTCATATGCAACTTCTCAAATTTTGCAGCTTTTCATTGATTAATAGTGATATGTCAAAATGATCAGATAAAAGTTTTTCTAAAATTCTTTTTTTATTTTCTACTTTGTTAATGACAAGCTGGTTCACTGAAATTAATAGTTACTAAAAATTAAATATTTTTCCTGAAGGATTTCTTCAACAAAATACTTTTAAAATGCTAAATATTTACAACACGAAATTTGCACTCTTTAATCCATTTCTAAATCATTATGATATTTCTACTATTCATCATCTTTAATTATTTCTTAAAGCATTCAATTAAATAGTCAAATTATCTGTTAAGCTTCAGTACTTTTGCTTGATTTTAACATCTGAAATAGCTATGGCAAAAAAGTAGATTTTATGCCAGCTATAATTGAAAATAATTACCTATTCTAAGACCTTTGATTTATATATTACGGGATGCATCGTTTAATTTTCATTAATTTTTTAATCCTTGTTAATAGAAGATGTAATGTTATTGAATCCTTCTCTTTAATTATAATTGATTATGTGTAAATGTTTTTAAGTGATGTGCAGCTTCCAGTATTGAAGGTAACGAAGTCAAATTAAAGTTAGTGCATTGGAATATTAACTAATAACCCATTCTTACCTGCGGTTAGAGTTACCATGTATTTCTGCCCTGCATATGTAAAAATGAGTCAAAAAAATTCTTTTGATATGATTTTTCTGGGGAAATACTCGTAAGTCGTACTTAATTCATGGAATATTTCTTTTAGTATCTCTGGTACATATATCATATTTAGCTGACTTAGTGTTTTCAGGGTAAATCTTCTGGCTATCTATCAAGAAAGATTGTAGAGGCCCTTTGATTGTAAAAATTTTTTTAAGTACATATCGTAATTTCTGAAAAATATAGCTTAATAAGCAAATATTATATTGTAGTTTAATCCTCAAATGTAATTTTCGACAGTCATGTAGACGTAACACAATTTTGTTCAGTTATTGGGGATAATAAATCATGAAATTGATGCATCTTTCATTACAGCTAAAAAAAATATACCTCTCATTATTAGAGAGTGACAGTATATCGAATGCAAAATAACTATGTAATTCAATGTCCACTTTTTTTAGGAGAGGAATTATGGAAAAACTCTGCCTAGATCTAAGAATTTCTTCATTACAAAATCCAATTTCTGAGCGACGATGCTCACTTGTATTCTTATATTTCTTCTACAATTTATTTTGTAGTTATTTAGTATGCAAATTATTAAACGATATGATATTTATTAAACACAAAGTTTCACGTGCTGCCACTTCATATTTTCCCCCTTTTTTTTCATCTCAAAATATTTATATTGTTGAATTAATAGCCCATTCAGAAAGCATGGAGGCCATTTCCTTTTGAACCTTCTAATTTTGAAACGTGGGTAGTTAACCAGGGTACAAATTTAGATGGAATGAACTCATAAAAATAAGTATTGTTGGGCAGATGGTTTATTTAGATTGCATGCACTGTCTTTCGAACGCACGTTTTTTGGAAAATTATAGAAATTTTAATAAGGATTATTACGCACTGCTGAACAAAATCTTCGTAAACAGATTTTTATATTTTGCAGTTTTTGTTCAAGGCGCTATTTGTAAGTTTGAATGAGATATTTTCAAATTAATCTTGGTAAATTGTGAAAATACTCCATTTCATTTTTTTCCCCACTTTGCAGCCATTGTTAACTTCGTCTCGGAGGATAGAGGGGGGGGATGGAAAAGCGATAAAAGACCTAAATGATTAAAGTAAGGAATCGATAGTTCCAAGTGTAAACCCTCCAGCGAAAATCTCCTGAAGTATTTAAAGCAATAAAATGCGAGCCTTTTTTACGATTTGAACTACTCAGCCATTGGCATATGTCTTGCTACTCAGACAGTTTCCTCTCATCCCTTTAAAACAAAGGAAACGTATACTGGGCCTGGTTTAGGCAAGGTCATACGGGGCAATTGCCCCAGGCCCCCACTTCAGAGGAGGCCCCCAAATATAATAGAAAGTTTATTTCACGTTTCCTTTTGTAATGAATTAAAAGTAATGAAGCAGATACGGGCCCCCCAAACAAATTTTTGCCCCTAGCTCCAATAAGGCTAGTCGGGCCCTGAACATGTAATAAAATTTCAGAGACCTTTGAACTTTATTTATTATAAATAATTTATACCTTATATAATATATACCATTTATACCATATATAAATAACATTTCTGGAAAAAATCTTGTCTTAAAATTATTGCAAAGAAACATTTTTTTAAATTAAATTATTATATTTTTGGAAACACTTCCAGCCTTAATTTGAATGTAAGTAGCCAAAATGTATTGTCGCGTGCAGCGCTTCTCTGGTTGTCTCTTTCTCAACAATGCAAATACTGAATGACAGATATAGAGCTTATATAAACTATTTCAATTCTATGGTGACAGACACAACGCTACAATTTAGAATTTTTCTTCTATGGCAAATATCGCCTTCAATGAGTTGCAGAAGAAACACCTAATCTGCTTTCCTCGTTTAGAGTTGTTCTTACTGTATATATAAAAAATTCGACGCAATATAATAAGCATTGTGTCTTGAACAACTTGTCTATAATGTAATGTGGTATAATAGGCTCAGTTTATGCTTAAGCACTAAACTTGAAATGTATCTTATCAATATATTTCTATATTCCATTGGGCAGTTAATTAGTAGAAAAAAAGATGTGACCTTAAAAAGCAATGTGCAGAAAGGTATTAACGACGTTACATTAAGCCTTTCAAGGGTTTATGATGTTATGATTAATTTTATTTCAAAACTATCTTAACTTCTTTTTCTGAATTTCGGTTTCTAAAATTTTTATAGCCTACATGATTGAATTATGATTCAAATTAATTTTCATCAATTAATTAAAGTTAAATAAGCAGCCCATGCATTCTAATTGGACAAAACTAATTAATCATTTTTTAACTAACAAACCTATTAATTCTGTGTTATATCAGCGATGCTTCTCCTAACAATATGATGAATAGAATATATAATATGTTACAAAACGGAATGCAGTGAAGAAAAAGGAATCGGAATTTTGAAAATATGAATATTAAACTAAATGAAAATAATTAACATTTGGGTATTTTCCTCGAAATTTTGAAATAGAGGGAGAAAAATAAAAGGATTAGAATTACGAAATTTAGTTATATGGATATCCCAATCAATCTTTTCAGCTCTTAATCGAAAACTGTATTCGTAAAATTATTTTTTTATTTATGTAAAAAAAAACATTCCTGTTTTAATATGAGAAATATGTAATGTAATTTATACTATAAAGCAGAATCGTTTATTTTAATTCCTTTAAAAGTATATATTTTCATATTTTCAATCAATATTTTTTTAATTACTCCTTTATTCGTTAGAAACCTTTTCTTCTTCTTAAAAAAAAAAAAACAGAGGAAATTCAAACAGAAATACTTCGAATAAAAATAATCTTTGAAAATCTTACGCTATTTAAATTAATAAATCATAAACATTCATTTTAATTCATTTAAAGGTATTTATTTCCATATAGACACATTAAGTTATGTTTACAATAAATTTCTTTCTAATTCCTCTATCTTTTATTCCTTAGAAACCTTTAAAAAAATAGAGGAAACTCAAACAGAAATAATTTGAATGAAAATAATCTTTTTAAATCTTATACTATTCAAATTAATTTTAAAATTGTACACTAATAAATTAAGTCAATAATTTTAATATTGTTTATTAATAAATTAAAAAGTCAAAATCGTTCATATTAATTCGTTTAAAAGTATATATTTTCATGCATGTATTGAATCATATTTAAAATAATATTTTTTATTTCTGTATTTTTTATTGGAAAATAATATTTTTTTTATTTAAAAAACAGAGGAAATTCAAACAGAAATTATTTGAATAAAAAAAAATATTTTTAATTCATGCTATTCAAATTCATATTGACATCGATCATTCATAAATAAAATGCATTCATAACGAATCAAATTAATAAATCAAAAGTGTTCATTTTAATTCGTTTAAAAATATTTATTTTCATAAATTTATATTGAATTATATTCATAATAATTTTCTTTTAATTCCTTTATCTTTTATTAGAAAGAAACTGTTTTTTAAAACAGGAAACTCAGACAAAAATTATTTGAATAAAAATGATTTCCATTAAATGAGAATACTCTCTAATAAGACTGAAATTTCGAGAAAATTATGACGATGCCAGTTCAGAGTAATTTTTAAGTCTTGGGAGCAAACGATATGGTGCTCACGTGAGTATTCTTTTGTCTCGTGGAGGAAAGGAACTTGATTTCCTTATAAATTTCCTTTTTCTCGGCAATCTTTGTGATGATTTCAAGGTCATACTTAGTCTGTCCAAGATAAAACAAACTTTGAAGCGATAGTGCTGAAATGTATAATATACAGATCTTAGGATTTATTACAAAACAAATCTATTGAAGGTCAGGTAATGGTAAGGAAAATTAAAAATAAGCTTCATTTAGTTTTCGTATTCAAGAATAAAGTATTTAAATAATTTTTTAATAATAATTTTGGAAATAACTGTGAGAAATAACATTTAAATTGATTTCAGAATAAAGATTAGAATTAAAATACAGGCTAATTTATTAAAATAAATCTAATTTATGTTCTACAATCAGTAACTGTGAAATGTGATATTTTCACAAAAACCTAGTAACAAATGCTTCGATAATTTTCGGGAAATGACAAACAAGTTTTTTGTTAAGTTAACTAACAGATTAAAAATAATTGTGTGAATAAATAATTTCTCGTATAAAAATGAGTATGGTAGTGTACGTCATGAATAATCAAATTTACATTTTCATAATCCCGCCAACACAGCAAGACTTCTCTATAAATTGGCCAAGGTTTGAAAAACTATTTAGAGCCAAAGTTTTTTTGTAAAAAAAAAAAGAAGAAGAAGAAGAAGCTTAGTGTGGAATTTATATTTCAATGTATCATGTCAGAACATCATTTCTTGAACGGCCCACCACCACAGTTATTAGAACCCCTAATAAATTTTGTGGATTGCTCATTTCCACATCTTTCCGAAAATAGAATACAATAAAAATAAAATATCAAAACTTACGTTTTTGAATACATTAACCATAGAGCTGATATATAAACTATATATTAACCTGATACCATTATTTCAACCCTATGACATTAAACAGCTACGAAGCTAAATTTCCCAATTGGACATTTTTATTTATTTATTTATAATTATTATTATTTTGTTAAAAAATATGTAGTTGAAAATTATCTATCTTCAGAATTCTTCACTAAACAACCTTTGAGTTGTGCAAGTCTTGTTTTAACACAGCATTCTGATTTATTTTAATAGAACTTGGCCATAAATATGAATCACTAACATTCACTAGATAAAATATGTTATCATCATTTTCTGATTCGATCATATCCCTATAAATATACAGTTCTTCGACGAACTTTAATTTCTGTACTTCCTTTACAATATTGTGTAGTTGGTGGTAATATGGTCTGGTTGGTGGTCTGTGTGTGGTGGGTGCTCACACAGACACACACACCCTAAATTAAAATCAAAAATTGATGCAGAATTACCCGAGTAATGATAAGATAGCATACTAAATTTCATTTAAGCCATTGCGGATTTGAATTATCGATGGATTTTATTGAAAATTTAATACAAATCTGCACTTTGGGTGATAAATTTATGTAATAAAGTTCATTTATCTAAGTTTTTGCATTTTTAAGTAATCGCGTTTACATTTGTGCAAAAGTTCATACAGACAAACGAGAAACATTTATTTATCAAGCTTTTTAATTTTTGAAGATTTTGTTGTCACTTGTATTTAAGCTAAACAGACTACCACTTTTCGAAATTGGATAGAATTCTATAAATTTACTGTTAAGATCACATACCACATTTCATTCATCCAACTGAAAGCATTTTGAAGTTATCATATTAAAAAAAAAAACGCATATCCATAATTCCAAAAATATTTTCTGGATACACAGAAATCTGAAATATAAAGATACATTCAAATCTTGAGTTTCTCAAGTGAATACAAATTGTTATGTGAATTTTTTGATGGCTATAATACTTTCTTTTTATATACTTCAGAGGTTAAGAAACTTGAGTTCAAGAACACCATGATTGATCCTGCAAAGCAGCAGAATTGTACACTTCGTATCAGAGAAAATAAATGCGTTATTTCTGGAAGAAAAAAAATTAATAAGTTTGTTTCCGGCTTTGAATCAAGACAAAAAATTTAGTTCGTTTTCCAGGGAAGCGATTTTTTTTCTAGCAATAGTTTTTTTATGACATTTTAATCAATAATGTGCATATACAGTGCACAAAAAGTAAAAATAACAAATCAAAGAAATGGAAATATTGAAAAGAAACAAAAAAGAAAATATTAAAGCTAAAATAATTATATATAATTAAATATTTATATTAAATTAAAATGGATATGCATCCGAATTATTAGTATTAATTTCGTATCATGAAGTTCTTCTTAACTGGAAATGTTTAATGCATGCGCTTTCAAGATTTGCATTCAAACTCAACATTTGTAATGACGAGAAAAAAAAAACATTTTTAATGAAAAGAAGAAGAAGTTACAATAATACAGTGTAATTCAGTGAAATAGATGATAAACGTTGTTTTCGAACTACCGATCGTACACTCCTTTGTCCTCAATCAAGTATAAACTGAAAAGAGCACTGAAAGTTTTTCCTTACCCAAACCATAAAGAAAATTTGAAAAAGTCAAACCTTAATACAATTATATGATGTTGATAAAATAATTTGCAACCATAATTTTTTGTAAATGAGGTAATTTATTTATTCAAAATTACAAAGAAACTTTAATTTGGCATAGTATATATACACAGAAGGGACAAAAGTCTTGGGATGACTGTTAATATCATGTCGGTCCTCCTTTTGCCCGGCGAAGTGCAACAACTCGACGTGTCATGGAGTCCACAAGTCGTTGGAAATCCTCTGCAGGAATATTGAGCCATGCTGTCTGTATAGACGTCCATAATTGTGAAAGTGTGGATGGTGCAAGAGTTTGGGCACGAACGGACCTTTCGATGATGTCCCATAAATGCTCGATGGGATTCATATCGGTCGATCTAGGAGGCCAGATCGTGCGCTGGAATTGTCTGGAATGTTCTTCAAACCAATCGCGAACAGTTCTGGCCCGGTGACATGGCGCATTGTCATCCATAAAAATCCCATAGTTGTGTGGGCACGTGAAGTCCATGAATGGCTGCAAGTGATCTGCAAGCAGCTAAACATAACCATTTCCAGTCAATGATCGGTTCATTTGCACCAGAGAACCGAGTCCATGCCAAGCAAAATAAGCCCACACCATTATGCGGCTACCACCAGCTTTAACAGTGCCTTGCCGACAGTTTGGGTCCATGGCTTCGTGGGGTCTGCGCCACACTCGAACTCTACCATCAGCTCGTAACAACTGAAATCGTGACTCATCTGACCACGCCACGGTTTTCCACTGGTCTAGGGAGCAGTCGATATGCTCACGAGCCCAGGAGAATCGCTGCAGGCGATGTCGTGCTGTCAGTAAAGGCACTCGAGTCGGTCTTCTGCTGTCATAGCCCAAGGAAGACAAATTTAGCCGCACAGTCCTATCGGACCCGTCCCTCGTACGTCCCACATTGATTCCTGCAATTATTTGACAAAGTGTTGCGTGTCTATTAACATTGACCATTCTACACAGACGGCGGTGGTCTCGGTCGTTAAGTGCAGGTGGTCGCCCACTGCGCTGTCCATGATGGGATGGGATGCCTGAAATTTTATACTCTCGGCACACTCTTGATACTGTGGATCTCGGAATGTTGAATTCACTAAAGATATCCGCAATGGAATGACCCATGCGTCTAGCTCCGACTAAAATTCCACGTTCAAAGTCTTCTTAATTCTCGTTTTGCAGCCATAAATCACGAAAAACCTGTTCACATGAATAACTTGAACACAAATGAAAGCTCTGGAAAACGAACTGCGCATTTATACTTTTTCGCTGCGATACTACTGCCATCTGTATATTTGCATATTGCTATCCCATGACTTTTGTCACTTCAGTGTATGTTTTACAATAATATATGTTATTGCAAACTTAATTAGAAATTTTGATTTTTAATGAATTTTTTTCTTATTTAGGGGTTTTAGAGGCAGGGATTTATTGCATAATCAGAAAAAACTGCGGGAAAAAAAGAAAAAAAGATTAAAATGAAGTCTGCTATGTATATTTCAATGTATCATATCAGAACATAATTTCTTGGACGGCCAAGCACCACGTGCTCGTGCAAGTTAAATTATATTTTTATTTATTTTAATTGTTTCATTGAATGAGTCACTTTAGTACTGCAAACGATAATAATAATAAAAAAACTTTGCCTTGCATTTATTGTTTATAAAAATATCACATTTCATATAATCATGTGCTCAAATTGACATTTTTCTATGTTTTATTTGCTGTAGCAATTAACTTATTTTTTTTAATCAGAGCTTTTGTAAATGTAATGGCAGCCCATTATTAAAAGCTGATTTTTTGAGATGCTCGTGCAGATAATAAATTTTTTATTTTTCGCCTGCAGATTTTTGTTGACACCAAAAACCTAATCCCAAAAACACCATGTTCTGACATGATAAAAACCTTTGATTTCATTTCATGTTTTCCTCCCAAGCTACCATAGTTCATGTCTTTAAAGTGAAAAATCGTGTGATAGACGTTCTGGACCGAAAGAACGAAACCATTAAAATCTTAAATGTAATTATTTTAACTATTTAAAGTCTCCTTTCACTGGCTTATGGCCAGATTATAAGAATAAAATATGCCCTCAAAATATGAGAAACAGAATATCGCGAGCTTCTGCTTTTTTATTTAAAATGTCATAAATAGTTTTTGTGAAAAGTCTTGGCTTAAAAGTTTTCCGAAGAAAAGGCTAAAGTTATTCGTAACTATCGGAAAATCATTCAAATAATATGAGCAATTAAAAAACAAAAATATTTTTCTTTTCACATTTTTATCATGTCAGAACGTGATGTTGTTTTGGGAATGAGGTTTTTGGCGTCAAAAATTGGTCGTAGGCGAAAAATTGAAATTTTATTATCTGCACGAGTATCTCAAAAAATCAGCTTTTAATAACGGTTTACCAATGTAGTTACAAAAGCTCTGATTTTAAAAAAATAAGTTTATTACTACAGCAAATAAAACCTTAAAAAATGTCATTTTGAGCATATGATTATATGAAAGGAAATAAATAGGGAATGGGATATTTTTTAAAAACAATAAATGGGAGGCAAAGTTTTTTGGATTGTTTGCAATACTAAAGTGACTCATTCAATGAAACTGTTAAAATGAATAAAAATATAATTTAACTTGCACGAGCACGTGGTGCTTGGCCGTTCAAAAATTATATTTTGACACGATATACTGAAATACGCATAGCAGATTTCATTTTAATCTCTTTTTTTGTCACTCTTTTACTAGTAGCAAACCTTCGCCCACAGCCTTCTGGGTCACTATTTTTAACCGTTAGATCAAATGTAAGGTGGGTGTCTAATCTGTTTTGCATCGTCAGTTGCAAGCATTTTGTGACTGAACATAAATTCGATGCATGTGTTATTATTTATCTTGAAACTCTGAGTATATTAAGATTATTATATTTGATTATCGTTATGAGTGGTCAAAAATATGAAAAAATATCATAATATTTGAATGTTTGTTCCTGAAATGATTAAATAACTTTAAAATTGCAGCCACAAAAGTCTACGAGTAATTATGTCAACTTTTGCTCTTGTAATCATCTAACAAAATGCTTGATATTTATTTTAAAAAATAGAAAACGTTTTTTTTTTTTTTTTTTTTTTGCGTTTCTTTTCTCACTCGTATTTTAAATATTTAAAAATTAATAACCCAATTTTATTTGTTTATCAAAATTGTAATTCTTTAACTCTAAAAGGTTAATAATGCATTTGAAAATACTATATATATTTAACAGAAATATTTTTATAATAATTATAAGATTTTTTTATATATTCTTCAAACTTACATAAATATGTAAAAGAAAGGTATATCTATCGATTTCCTGTGCATAGACAAAGGATATTTTTCAAATGCATCAAATATTGTCTGCAAAATAAGTAATAAGTTAAAATCGAGCAAAAAAAAAAACGCCTACTGCATAGTATTAAGTAAAAGTTAAAAGTAAAATTTATAGTAGTAATATTGTAAGTATAAATATAGTTAGTAAAAATTATAGCAAAAGTTTGAAAGTAAATCACATGAAAAAAATATTTTGTCATTAATTTACATATTACTGAGGTTTCTTTAGCCATCTTGATTAGACAAACAACCACTTTTTAAACAGCAAAAAATTAATATCATACCGTATAAACTAAAAACAAATTTATAGAAGCAATAGCAGTCTGAGAGAACATTAAAAAAATCGATTGCTGGCTGTTCTAAAATAAGAACCGTTTCGAATAATTATTAGCGTGCTGTTCACTTCGTACTTCCGGAATCTTCTGTCTTTTTCTCCGACTATTAAATTTTTTCTTCGAAGATCAGTGTTCTGAAAACATGCTTCAGACGGATGAATTTAAACACAAAATTGGTGAAAAAAATTGCTTCGAAGAAAGTGTGTTTCTTCTTATTTTGTATTTTATAAAATTCTATTTCAATCAAAAATATTTGGTTCGTGATATATTTTTCTGCAATTCCGAAGAATTTACAGCAATTTTATTGAAAAATACATTTTAATTATTAATTTTAATATTTATTTGAATTCTGAAACAAATTTTTAAAGTGATATTGTTTTATTTACGGTATATTATTATTTTGTCATCATTAAGGATTCTTCAGGATAAAAATACAGCAAAAATATTGACATAGGTCTCACGAAAAAGATCAAATATCCTTTCATTCGCAAAATATTTTCATGTACTAATGCAATACAAGAAAAAGAAAATGAAAAAAAAGTTGAGCTATCCATTTCAAATGATAGAATAACAATAAACTCAAGAAATTTAAATTTATTACTACTTTATTTCTTATTCTTTTTTTTTTTTGTTTAGCAACGATCAATAATATTTTATTTTTCCCTTTTCGAGATTAGTCAGCTATTAAGAGATAATTATTTCTTCATTTTTAACCCGTATGTAATGCTTAAAAACAAAAGCGACAAAAAAGATGCTGCCTGAGAAAAAAATTTCTTTTCAGATGAATTTCTGAATATTAGAAAAATGAGAGGAATGAATTGTCTGTTTGAAACAATTTTTTTTTCTAAAATTTTATAGAACAGAAGAAATATATCCGTTAATTTGTCAGAAGAAAAAAAAATATTCTAATCTTGAGTCGAGGGGAAAAAAAGCATTTTGCGTTGACAGGGTAGATTAGTAATAAATTCCGAGCCAAATACATTAAAAAGTCGGTCGTCAGACAATATGCATTTTCATGTGCATATAAATGTGATAATTCAGAACGAAATGACTTAAATGAAGTTTGGTATGTCACCTTGAGACAACAATTGTATCTACGCCAAATTCTGGTTTAAACTGTCAAATATATATATATATATATATATATATATATATAT